>JAVTVY010014736.1:0-63232 GCA_036873755.1 Hanleya hanleyi | reverse complement strand
GTGGTGACAACGCCCGAGCCACTAGCCCATCAGATGCCCCTTCCCGAATGCTTTACATTGATACCTCACTCGACCCGATCGGACCATGAGTGGCTTCCCTAGCTCCAAAACGTCTATTTCCATACCCTTGGTCCACCGCGCATGCGCAGCATGACGCTATTTCAACCCCACATCCAACCCGTCAGATGCCCCTTCACCTAAGCTTCACTTTGATACCTCACTCGACCCAATCGGACCATCCATACCCCATATGCCAATGTTCGAATCAGGGGAGATAACCATGACTATGACCAAAAATCACAAAAGTGCATCAAGAGTTATCTCCCTTTGGAACTCTTCTGTGCCGGAGGTAGTTTGACCAAGTACCCCCTTCAATTGTACCCGGGGGAACTCAAAACTTGGCATCCAGCCAAGGCTGATGCAATCCATAACCACAACGCCACCTACCGCCACCAAGAGTTACCTCCCCCGGCAAAATATGACCTTTTTTCACGGGACTGTACTACTATACTAGTTTCCACATATTCTCTGATTATCCCATTTCTTTGATCGTGTGTACGAATAACAAGTTTTATTTACTGGTGGTGCTCGGTCATACCGATCTATACTCGACGAATATAGAATGATATCACTCCCTTTCGCAAATGAACTGTTTCTTGCGCATTTTTAAATCCGCAGATTTGGTATTGCAAGCCTCTTCCGAGATTGTAGTCCGTCTAGCAGTATCGAAGCGACTTTGGCACCCCAGATTTTACATAGTTCAGTCAGCGCAGAGGAGAGGTCGACGATGCAATGCCTTTGGGTATGACGACGTGTATACATAAACAATTATTTCTGAATGTAATAGGTGCTCATGTTATTTTTCTGTCCAGATGAAATTTTGCCGTATTTTCCATTACAGAAGAACCAATTCACGTCGAAGGGTAAAACAAAATTTGGTCGCGTATCTTTAGTATGTGGATATGAGGTTTTTACTTCAGCACAGTCGATAAGTCTCTGGAACTCAAATAACAAATAATACGATTTTGAGCTAATTCGCATTACGTTAAATGTCGGTCATAGGAGATTTGCGTTTTTCGTGGGCAAATTTGTGCCGTGGTTGCGTCAGTCTTTAATTGGCGCCCAATACAAGGCTGCGTGTGACGGATGATAGTTACCTATATATGAGCATGTAGCTATAGGCAATTATCCACTGGTTTAGACGGTACAGTGTGTGGAGCCAGAATAAGAAACAAATCTGATAGGAAATTCATGAATCTATATAAGAAGATCTTAAGCTAATTTGCATAATCTTCGTACATCCAGCATATTTTTGAAAATGCAATCACGGGTTATCGGTGATATCGCGCAACATTTTATCGCGGTTGCAACTACCATCGTCCTTTAAAGGTCAACCCAAACGCTCTGAGGTCAAAAATATAAAAAAATAGTCCTTTCGATTCTGAAAATAATGATATTTTGTTCATAATTTTGTGCAGTCTGGTTGGCGAGATATTGCCGTTTGAAAGGTGAAAATCGCTCTCCTGTCAATTCCAGCTGTGACGTCACGGAGGGAAGCCGTCTTGTATTCTCTATGTTAAAGCCGTATACCACAGTCGTATGTAGCTGCTGATTTCTGGAGATTTTCGGAGTATCGGGGCATCATTTTTTAAATATACCGCGACGTTGTGTAGTGGGAGGTTGCAGTTTTACTACAGATGACGGTGTTAGTATTCATTTGTGGCCCAAAGACGAGAAAATCGCTGCAAATTGGACGAAATTTGTACGCAACACGAGAGTGTGGAAAGAGGGCCCGAGCCAGTACTCGTATAATTTGCTCGGCACATTTTGACAGAAAGACATCATTCGAGGGCATCTACAGCGTAGCAGTTGAATTCGGGTACAAACCAAAACTAAAGAGAACAGCTATTCCAACTATCAAACGTAAGAACAATCAGAATGTGACGGCAAAGAAATCGGACAAGGAGAATCTATCACGGACATCGGCTGAACGAACCTAGCCTGCAAGCGAGGCCTCGGGCAGGGGGACGGCTGTACATGCCCTGCTCGCTCTCGCGTGGCATTTGTTGCTTGAGCATCTACAGGTTAGACTGGATGAGTCTCTATTTCATATATACACGTTTAACCATTTGTTCCAATGTGTCTTAATGTCTGTATTTGTATGTTCAATTTTATTTATTCTATGTATGCGTTTTTAGCCAAATGTTGGCACAAACTTCACGCAAATAAATTATCTAAATTATATACTATTTAATAATAATAATAAAATGATCTTTCATAAATATATATACGTTTGATAAGTAAATAAATAAAAAAACACCAATTGGAGTGAATGGCTGTAGATACAGAAGTGATAATTATACTTTCACAATCCCTTGACATTTGAGATTGTGGGAATATCATTCGATTTCAATTTAATTGAGGTAATTTGTCGAAAATTGAGCAAATGTGAATGCCGATCCACTCACCACGGCTTACTTTTCGCCATGAATGTCCAAAGTTTTTTATCAAACTATATAATTCTGAAATTGGTATTTCATGGGGATTATGGGAAAACAAACAAAATTCAAGTCGGACGTATATCAGTAGAGTTATCAACAGTTTACTGTCCATACTGCCGAACCCCGGAGTTTATCCCTTCGAAAAGGCTGCCTCGGTCAGTAACAACAATAACAACACAGATGTGCTCGTTCGTTACATCACAGAATCGTTCTACATTCAATACAGTTTGAAATATATGGACATTTGGTCTTATAGATGACGATAATAAGGTTTCAGTCAAGTTGCATACCAATCTGTATTCAACAAACGACCTCTCCGAATCCTGTCGTCGTCGAGTTCCACGTTGTCAGAGTGGTTGTCACTGTCAGAATCGGAGCCGTACGGCTCAAATTGATAGGGCTGAATTTCGCCGTTGGTCTGCAAACAACTGTTAATTTGCCCGTCATCATCCTCCTCTATGTCTATTTCATCTTCTTGGCGAAAAATATTTCCATCTAAGCAGTTGATATCGCTCGAATCGACATCTGAACCGGAGCTCTGACTGCACTCGCTTTCCATGTTATCCGCTGTTTTTTCTCAGGCAACTTCCCTGCGTGACGTCATCAACCCAGCTGTGAAAGTGTGGAAAAGCCCACTTTGCTCCCATATTACGTGTGTTTCTGATCAGATTAGAATTTTTTTCATACAAAGTGAAGTATGAACTATGATTTTTAAGGATTTTTAGACCAAAAAAAAATCCGTTTGGGTTGACCTTTAAGCCTCACGACTACCAGATTATTACAGGAAATAAGACACGAAGAGGCATAAAATGAGCAAGAATACTCGGACTGGCGACAATGAGACTTCTAATCATGTGCACTGACACACGGACACAGCGACAGTGTGGCCAGAGCGACAGTGTGGCCAGAGCAGAGTGCAACACGAACCTAAGAAGTTTAAGAAAAAAACATTCATCAACACCTCCTGTTCATGTGCCAGAAAACGTGCATCTGCTGTGTGCGCAAGCTGGAGGTAAAATGAGAATGAGGCTCCTTACATGAGATCAACTGATGCACAGATTTGTTTTAGAATTTAGAAACTATTGAGACATTTGATTGTATATATATACATAACACTGGTGCTTCCTCTCACTTTGTAAATCTTTATATATGGTATATATTTTATCATAAATATACAATGTACAGACATATATAAACTACAAGGTACACATCAAACACAAGGCTATTTTAACGATAAAACTTCTTATATTGCTTTTATTGATATCCATAAATTGACCTTGTGTTTTATACGTCCTTCTAGATGCCTATCAACGAAATGATACACATCCACACCATTACTCTATGTTGGGACTGTTGTTCTCATTATGGAAGCTACCATCGCAGAACTTTAGAAAACCAATATAGTGGCAAAACCGACATTTTTACTTACGGTAAGTTCCCTAAGTATTCGCGACCCTAAGTAAATTCGAAAACGGGCATTTTTCGCCAAGTCACATGACGCTGTTCCCTAAGTAATCGAAAACGGCCCATTCGCGAAAAACCGCGGTCTTTACTATTCGAAAATCCCCCATTTATCGTGGTCGCGAGATTGATAATATTATGTAGTTGTGCGATCGAAAAACTTCCAGATCAACGAGTTTCCTTAGAATTAGTATTTGATAAACCTTGCAAACTTTTTGAGCATTTTGAACATAACCAATTGTAACAACTAAGTTGATTTTCATTATGTCTCAAACGAAATGTATCCAATGTTTAAACCGCGATTTCTCATGGTCATTAAATTGGGAATATTGCCGGTTTACGGGGACGTGCGATATTAAACATTGCCGATTGAAGAGGGCATACATTCGATATTATACTGAAAATATCAAAATGAAGAACTGGAAGTTACGTTTCATTCGGTCTTAAAAAAATATAATGTTGAAGTTTGACCGGACATTTGAACCACGGATTTTCTTAGTGGCGGGGTAGAGATTTACGATCAACCCCAACCCCAAGTTGCATTAATTTTGGCAACTGTATGCCATATGTGCGCCTCACCCTAAAACCAGAAACGCGCCTGTTTGGGTCCGACTTCGGATTTTTTTTCCCCGAAGACACGAATGTTGAGATTCCCATGCAGCTATGATACTGAAAACATATTTTGTGCTGTTCAAACAAAAATAATTTAGAAGCGTATCATTTACAGAATTAGAATTTTTGAGTGAGTTTTTTCACACTATTAGTGAAGATATTACGGTACTTCTGACTTGATTATTGACACAAAAATTGAATGTCGGAAGAGACGTTTACGTAAGATAGCTGAGATCATAGCTTTGATAGCAACTGAAGCGGAGGTCGGAATAGTGGGTTGAGATTAAAAGTTAAAAAAATAAAACGATGGAATAAACTAATAGGTTTTCTGTCTACTTATTCTCTAAATTATACTGTCTGAAATGTGAATTAATTTTGCTGAACCCATGAGGTAATATTAGATAAAAACATGGTTGTACATTTGGCTGTTTCGTCATCATCATCTATCGATCTGTCTTTCGTCAGAAATATTCCAGAATACATTTACATCTGAAACAGATTGAACCAATTTTTTTCATTTTTTTTTTCATGGGAGTCTTGATCTCACTGTTACGAAGGCATAATATATTGAGGTTGTGTTGGCTGAATATATTATGAAGCGGGAACCGTGTACAAGCGAAAGTTTGGCCCACGTGCCATGGTATGCAAGTATTGATCATGTGATGTTATTGCAACTCCGTATGGCGGGAAAATGTACAACCAACACGTGGCATGTTGAAACTTTCATTCTTCCATGTCTACAGACCCCACCTAATTCTATGAAAGTATTTTCATACATTTGTTAATAAAGGATCGAAGCGATACAGTGAATTGTTAGAATGGGCAAGCCATTCATGTCTTTCGTTTAGCCGCTATTCATAGCGGGATGAGCTCGTTCCAGCTGGGAAGATTGTATATCGTCTCAGACGAGTTGGCCCTGATATGGGTCTCAGTCGAGTTGGCCCTGATATGGGTCTTCAGATAGTGTCGGGCGCTTGCTTAATTTGCTGTTCCTTTCATTGACATAAACAGTTTGAAAAGCCCTTCCACAATATTTCCCTATGAAGAACAATCAAGAAATTATTAGGTTTGACTCTCAATCTGAAAATGACGTAATCTGTGTTTCTTCATTAGATCGTTATATATTTTCACGTAAACATCATTGGCGTTACTGGGATAGTTGTGCCTAGTCTTCTCGGCCGTGAAAAAAATTCTGAAAGAGTTCAACCATGTCCCGAAGAGAAAATAAAGAAAATATTAGAATGTCTAAGTGACAGAATATGCCCTTGTCCGGTATGTACTAATACAAGGATATACGCGATTTTGTGATTTTAAATTGGCCGGGCATCCGATGAAACTAATCTCTTCATTGTCAGCCGATCATTGCAGTCAATTATTCGAGCCTAATTTAATGGTTAAAGAGCAGAAAGAATGCTTTATTTATCCTTTGATCAATTGCGAATTATTGCCTGACAAATCTAAACGCACAACAAACATTTCCCGGGTTTTGCTTCGGGGTTTCCCCTCGACCACACGTGTTCGTACCACTGAACTTCGCCGAAGTATATTAGGCTTCATTCTACACACAAAGTATAGTGAATGTCTCGTGGTTGTCGATCTTATATCATTCAAGAGTGCTGTCTGGTTAAATATCACAAAATTAAAGAAACACCACAGTCGACGTATTGTGACCTTTCATTGTCGAACGGTATGGGCATTTAATATGGGGACTCTAAATTACGAAAACTTTCGTTTTTCTGAACTGACCTGCACAAACTATTCGGAAGTGGTCAGTTTTTGACGACTGCGATATTCACTTCACTTCACGAATACTTAGGGAACTTACCGTAATCACAACGTCTGTCGACAATCCCAGGTTTCACTGTATGTACCACTTCCTATTGGAGATTTCTATCGGTTCACAGGTACACCGCTGCAGTAAATTAGTCGATTGAATGCTTCCAACTTACCAGTATGGTTCACTATGGTGCTGTCTCTTTTTCAATTCTTTCTCAGGGACTCGGCTTTCCTTGTAGAGAAATCCCCATTCAAAGATTCCCCGATGGAGGTCTGTCGTATAGACGGGGGCGTAACGGAAGTTATCCCAGTGAACACTCTCCACAATAGGTACTGCCATGATCGTTCTACAAGTGCAGGTTGAGACCACAGTTCAAAGGTCAGGTCAATTTCATTCCCATCGAGATGACACTTTCTTTTTAGTCACTATTTCAATAATATGTAATAAGTTACATCTTGGACATGCCATATGAAAATATTCAGACCCACCTGTCATAGGCAATACGTGCCAACAAGGGAGGTAACCAGTTGTAGTTACACTCACAATGAGCATCCAGAAATATGATTACATCCCCTGTTGAGTATTCAGCTCCAAGAGTTCTGGTCCGAATGAGACCTTCTCGTTTTGCATTGCGGAAAAGCTTCACTTTTCCATTGAATCTTTTGAGGTAGTTCTCGAGCTTGGATTTCAAGTGTTCTACAAAATTAGAATGAAGTGACAACTATGTGAAGAAGTGACACAGAATGACACAGTGACAATGTACGATGTGAAAAAGTGACACTGTATGATGGACTCGTATTCCAATGATGTACAAGAAATGTGTAAGGGAAGCAATAGCCAGAGGTGTGATTGCCAGTGAATGGGGTTGGGTTGGGGGTGATGGGGGGGGGGAGGAGATTTACTTTCTGTTTTAACATTAATAAAAGAATACTTCAATAGATTATCGAATTAAACCAGTGTCTTTCTGTACTCATGGTATCTGATGCCACACTGCTACTTACTTCTTCTTACTTCTATTTACAAGGACAGAGACATGGTCATTTGATGTTAGCATTCGCAGTGCCCTAACTGCTCACAAACAATGAATAATAATTTACATGATACAAGGATTTTTCTAGCCTATTTTTCATTGCGTTTCCACAATGAAATATCAAAAGTATTGAGCTCTTGATAAAGTCTGAATTCAGTTTTGCCAAAAAAAAAACAAGAGCCCAAGGGGCTTCAATATACGCCCGTATATCTGGAATTATTGGTCCAAATTTCAAGGTTATTTAATAGCCTTGATTCCAATTGGTAGCTAGCAATCCAGAGAAAGGTCTACAATTTTGTGCTTCTGAGAATGTAACATATATCACTTCTTATATTGAATGATAAACTAAAATGAGCTTAACTCTTGGTAACTATAGTTGACCTTGAAGCAAGAGCCGAGAGCTCACATATCCCACACTGAAAACGACAATAGTCAAACACAAGAAAATAGTAGTTTTCCTGCAAAAAGGATTCCTTTCAGGTAAGAGAATTTTTCATGAAGGAAGAAGAAAGTGTTGTTCTTGAGTTAATAAACAGGTATGAAGTTCATAAAGGACCCCTCTCCCCGTTAAATTAGTAAATGAATGGTTTTTATTTCACAGTTTAACGAAACGAGTGCTCATTCACTCCCATGGCTCATTCACCCCCATGGGTTCATTCACCCCCATGGGTTAGTTTATAGGGATAGGGAGATCGCGTGCCCTTTCTATACCACTCATCGCGCACTACTCATCGCGCATGTGCAGTTGACCCATTCTACTGTAGGATGCAAGCCTGGCCCATGGAATCTCCGGTAGCGAAAACTCCAGGTCTCTCGCCCCACCCTATCCAGCGCCACACCTATGCGACCCGCTGTGCAGTGAGTAAAGCGGAGGAGGAGGAGTTGGACATGCCACGGATTATACTAGGTAGATGTAGCCGTTTCAAACATGGGAGACAACTCCACAGGACAAATGCCATATACATATAGGGGAGAGAACTCTGAATATTCCAACCTAACACATATAGTCAGCTAAAACTTGATTCAGTTTTGGGGGACTGTGACCTTGACCTTTGACAAATTGATCTCAAGGCTCCTCTTTGCCATGCGAGTAAGGTGTACTCAAACTTTGGTACCAATTCATACCTTGAAACTAGAGATATCGCATGGACAACAAATGTTAATGGATGAATGGACAGAACGCAACATCGCATTACACGACCTCGTCTTCGACAGGCGTATGAAAATGTGACTTAATGATTTCTTGATTTTGGGGTAACAGTGACCTTGACCTTTCACCAACATTTTGGTATGTAACACACATCATGTCCCTCTAATGTATCTGCTGGCAGAAAAAAAAGTTATTTTTAATGATTTCCTGATTTTGGGGTTACAGTGGCCTTGACCATTGACCTTGATCTAAATTTTGGTACACGACACATTGTCTTCCCTCAATGTATCAATGGATTTTTAACAATTTCATGATTTTGGGGTAACAGTGAGCTTGACCTTTGACCGTAACCTACATTTTGGTATGTGACACATCGCATCCCCCTGGGGTCACAGTGACCTTTGACCGTGACCTAATTTTTGGTATGCGACACTTCATTTCCCCCTATTAAATCCACTCACAAAAAATTTGTAATTTTTAATGATTTTCCTGATTTTTAGGTCACACTGACTTTTGACCTTGATTCTGGGGTCACAGTGACCTTGACTATTGACCTGGATCTAAATTTTGGTACATGACAAAACGGATCCCCGTAATTTCTTAATGGACTAAAAAAAATCATAATTTTTAACAATTTCACGATTTTGGGGTCACAGTGACCTTGACCTTTGACCTTGACCTACATTTTGGTGGGTGACACATCGTGTCCCCCTAATGTATCTAGTGACACAAAAAAATATTATAATTTCCTGATTTTGCGGTCACAGTGACCTTTGACCTTCGACCTTGACCTATTTTTTGGTAGGTGACACTTCTTTTCCCCCATATAGGATCCACTCAAACAAAATTTGAAATTTTTAATGATTTCCTGACTTTTCGGTCACACTGACCTTTGACCTCTGACCTCGACCTACATTTGGTATACAACACATCGTTCACCCTAGGGCATCCACTCACCAAAAATTAGAACTAGATAGAAAACTGTCAATGATCAATGATTTCCTGATTTTAAGCAACAGTGACCTCCGACCTCGAACTCAATTTTGGTTTGCGACACATCGTCTCCACCTAGTGTATCGACTCACAAAAAATTGCAGCTGAGGATAGAAAACGTTCACAGATATAGACCGGACACGAATACTTCAGTGATTTCGTGTTTTTTATGTCAGTGACCTTTGACCTCTGACCTCGACCTTCATTTTGATACGCGACATATCGTCTCCCCGTAGGGTATCCACTCACCAAAAATCGGAACTGTAGATAGAAAACTGCCCCAGATATGGAGGGATGGACGGACGGACGGACGGACGGACACACGGACGGAAACTGCCATTACATAATTAATACGTCCGCCTTTTGGCGGGCGTATAAAAATTATTTTAATTCTGATTGTGTGCTATCACCTATTTCAGACTTAAAAATTTAGTTTCATCAATTTGCAGATGAAAAGTTGAAAAACATATTTGCATGCCAATGGCGATGAAAATTCAGTTTCAACAGTTAGTAAATTCTACTTAGAAGCATGCGATTCTTCCCAGCTTTCCTTGAGAGAGGAATATTTTGTTATGTGTTATTGAAAGTGCTTCACCTACATGAACTGTTGAAGTAAGTGACCTAGAATAAATTTATGACCTGGGGACTGACCTTTGACACTGAAGTCATCCACCATGACAATCTCATGGAGGAGTTCAGGTGGTGACTGATTGATGATACTATGTACAGTTCTGATTAAGGTGGACCAGCCCTCATTGTGGAACACCAGGATCACACTGGCTGTCGGCAGTTTGTCTGGATAGTGCCAATATCGACACCTGAAAACACATGCATACTGGTGCTCAACTAGTTCATACAACAGACTGTGATAAATAAAAAATATGTACACATGTACAGCAAACCACCAACAAAACAAGGCCTGAAAACCACAAAACAAGAAACTATTTCATTCTTAGGAAATCAATATATGCCAGGTCAAATTTCTAGAAGAAAGCATAATACAGTTTGGCACATACATGTACATACACAAAAAGATACCAATGGTAGTTTATCAGAATTCTGAAGAGGTCATACAGCAGCACTTCTTTGAAGCACGAACTATTTAGAGAGCTATATGAAATCACCAAACTGAATTCTGAAGAAAAACTATCACATAGATCTGGAAGACTGGTCACAACCTACATTCCTAACTGGAGCTACGGCACATTTCTGATTCACAGTGACCTTGACCATTTGACCTGTTAATCTCAACAGGCTTCAAGTTCAACAAAAGTAATCTTAGCTTACATCCCAGAAATGGAATGTAGCATGGACACTTTCAATAGTTTCGCCATGTTTGGGGCAGAGTGAACATTGACAATATGACCTATTTCCATAGCCGACATACCATCTCTCCGCCCAATGTATCCACTCACAAAAGAGTGGTTTTTTCAATTATTATCTAATTTTCCATAGAAATAGAGACCAGAAGCACAATTGATGGACAGAGGGATGGTACAATTACAATGGGTGGACGGATATAGTCATCACAAATTACATCCCTTTTTGGAGGGCATATGAAAATTAATATTTTAATGTTGAGCATGTTGCAAGCTGCCGGTAAAATACAACATGAATTGCAGGCAAGCACCTAAAAGGTGCGTGGACCCCTCAGCCTGTTTTTTTTGTCAAGTAGGATCAGGGCTGCATCTAGAGCCAATTTAGTTCCAGAAAACATATGGGCGCCCAAATGAAACAAAAAAACGAAACTGTTGTTGTTGTTGTTCAATTCGAAAGGATTTCTGAAGGAAATACTCCTAGAAAAAGCTTCTGGAAGCCTCAATATCGATCTCATTGCATAGCTGGGTATTGAATTTCATGTTAATAAACCTCTTTTTTGTGATTGATCACAGGCTCTTTGTGCCTAAATTCACTAAAAAAATTGAACCCTCAATAATGAATTACGAAAAGGAACTGGGAGTTTGGGATTGGAACCAGCAGATACAGCCTTGCAGATACAGTTTGTGTGGTTTCTGTAATGTAGATAATAGACTTCATTTTCACGTGAGTGGAGTGCTGGGATTACAGCATGCAAGAAAGTGTAGCTTTATCAGTGGCAATTTATGCATTGCACAAGTGTGATAAGTTAATGGCATAGAATCACAATGATTGACACAAGCCCACCATTATCATTATTTGTGGGGGGGCATAAGCTCCAGGTATGCAAACTGGTTCAAAATTGCAGTCAGGCTAAAATAGGCTCTGCTAATCACTCATTTTAAATAATTTCCAAGGTACAGTCACATGTTTGGTGACAAAAATTGAAGCATTATGTTGTACCAGTTAAATGTGTGGACACAAATATGGTTCATGCAAAAGTTTTAGGATAAATCATATGATGTAGAATACAATGATTTAACAGCAAAATTGAAGAAAAATGTTGTCCTTCATTTAAGGCGACGCGAAATTCAAACTAAAAGGGGTTCGATACTGCAGGGATTTCCCGGCCAGTTATTTCATATACTTCTGAAATAAAATGTTTTGTGCAAAAGCTTTCGGATAAATCGATTATTTCCTTTTGTACTTCTGAAATAAAATAATGTCCCCAACCTGTTAGTTATTACTATAAAGGAATAAATTTTAGGTGATTCTGCATGTGGTCAATTCCATGCTACTTGGGACAATTTGAAGCCAAAAAGTAAAGTCTTGAGAATGTGCCACAATGAGATTGTTTTATAATGGTGATACAGTATAGAGATAAAATCTAAAAATTCAGTAAGATTGCCGCAGAATTTTCCAACCTGGGGTGTTTTGCAGTTCCAGGATAAAATTTTCTGATTTTTACTTTCAATTATCTCACAAAATTGGTTAGATTTTATTACCATTGTTTAGCTGCAGAATGGAGGATTTCTTTTTTTATTTACATTAATGGTTAATGGTGTCTTGAAAAATTATAAAAAATTCAGCAGGTATTTGTAAATATTGTCACACATTGTAAATTTTGCATGGAGTCACAGTTATGTAACGCGAGTGACGATAAATGCTACTTTTTCTTTTATTAGACAAAAAACTTCAAGTTTAATTCAGCTACTTCTATCACTGCTTCTGTCAGTTGTCATGAACATACATGTATGCCCATAGTTTTGAGTTCCTACACCATGTGACTTCTTCCAGTGGTAGCGCCAAATCTAGTAACGCGAGTGACAATGTAACGCGAGTGACGCTATCTAGTGGAAGTTACTATTTTCAAATTCCAATTTTTATTAAGTCATGACATGCTGGATGATGTGACAGAAATATAAATACTTTAAACATGTGAGTATATGGCATCAGTGCACAATTAATCACTTCCGGGTCGGTGCCCACGATCTACTTTGTGTAGAAATTTGAGAGCAGATCTTTGTGGATTTTATTAGGCGAGATTATTCAGCATTTCTGATAAATTTGATATTTCAAATTGCAGATGAGGCTTCAAACTGTACTTCCTGGTGTTGATTTGGCAACATTGGGGCAAAGCCTGGCGGAAGGACACATGAAGAGTGGAGGTGAAAAGGCTCTCTGTTTACAAGCTGAATGACATTCGGTAACACCACTCAGCTGCAAATGGCGGCAAGTTGAAATTTCCATGGTCAACATCTGTCAAGACTTCCACTGATAATGTCCCACAAGGTAAATATTGACATGCCAGGTGGATTTATGCATTGTGATTTTTCTGGATTTTTGCCGATTTTTAACGCTAATACATAACAAGTAACAGAATTAATTGTGCACTGATGCCATATAAATGCCAAGGAAAAATACCCAGAATTCTTGCTCACACTGCATGTGCTTCCTGTCGTCTGCTATTTGGTTATCAATACATGTCAAATTGCATCCAAATTTGAATTGTGTGGTCCACCATTTCTTAGTCGAAATAGCATTTGGAACTTGAGTGTTGGAGTCCAGATGATTCACTTAACTAAATTCCATGGAATTATTTAGGCATATTTGCAAACATAGCTGAAAATTCACTAGGGTTAGTTAATAGGCCAGCATTTTAGCAGAGTTCATTTCGACCAAGGGACATATTTCGGAATTTTGGCAGTTCCTTCACCTGTTAGTTATTTTATATTTCATGGATGACCAACCGATATTAGTGAGTTTTTTACAGTTGCATTGTAATTAAATTAACTAGGAGTTATCCCGATTTATAATATCTGTATTACTATCACAGCTGGGTGATATTGCAACTGCATTCCTCTTTTATACTTTATTGGAAGTTTTCCAAGCTGTAATGCTTTCTCAATATAAATACATATACATTTTATGGTTTCTCTTCTCCAGTTTTGCATTTTTTTAAATCTAATATTCTATTCTCATAGTTTAAATTTTCTGTTAAAATGACTACATATACCAGTACCTTAATTTATTTTTGAAAAAAATAAATATTTTATTTATTTGACATGTAATTCTCTGGTTTGTATTTTCGATTTCAAATACACCTTTTGGAATTACTTTTAATTATTTATCAAACGATATTCATCATGGCAATGGGAGGTCTTTTTCATTCCAGACTCATCTGGAATTCGAGTTTGATGCTCTGACCGGTCATTTAGGTCTTCGAATGTGGCGTCTCATGTTCAAATGTTAGCAGTGTTGTGATCTACAATGTCTCCCGTAAAACAATGTTTTACACCCTCACTATTAAAAATGCAAAGTGCTCACTGGGAGCAACATCAAGTGAGTCTCTT
Source organism: Hanleya hanleyi (assembly GCA_036873755.1). Lineage (NCBI taxonomy): Eukaryota > Metazoa > Mollusca > Polyplacophora > Lepidopleurida > Hanleyidae > Hanleya > Hanleya hanleyi. Next base: position 48,999 of record JAVTVY010014736.1, on the reverse strand, counting down.
CACTGCACTAATTGACTAAAGGGACTATGCATGTGCAAAAGTAATATGTAGTGGCTGAGAGACAATTCTTAAAAAATAATCTGCAGTTGGGACAATACTATGACGTCACAGGCATGACAGGTGTCGTTTAATGACTCGAATATTGGTACTGGTGAAGTATGACCAAGATGTGTACCCTGGTGAAATACTCCGTATCGTCGAGAACAAGTATTTCATATCCGGGATGATCCGTACAGGAGCCGGCAATATCTGGAAGTGGCCTACACCCTGTGATTCTATTTATTACCACCGGGAACAAATTGTCAGAAAGTTAGATGGTCCAGTTCCTTCAAACAGTTGCTCGTCTTTCACATTTCCAGAACTCCCTTAAGCATGTTAAATGCATGTCCTTTTCTGAGATGAACATAAAGTGTACAAAGTTCTGTTCAGTTATACTGTATCTGAGATCTGTTTTTATGGCACAACATAATTTTATGGTTTTGTGGTGTTTAATGTTAACCAACATTCAAACTTCGGTATCCTCAACTGAGAGGTAACGCGAGTGACGTAACGCGAGTGACGAGACATTGAAGTTATTTGAGCAAGCTGTTACACATTGGAACAACTTAGTGGATTCCTAATTGCATTGTTATTTCAAGAGGTCTACAGGGTACTAACAGATCTACTAAATTGTCATCTGTGTGTAAAGGCTTGAGCTAAATTCAAGAATGAAGTTATGGCTAAAATTTCCATGTCCTTTTTGCTGTAACGCGAGTGACGAGTACGCAAATTGGAATTGAATAAAAGTTTTAAATGCAATTACAGCACTTTAAATTTGTATGAATACTTTGGGGCCTAAGTTGTCTTTATGCATTATGTGTGCATGTATACTTTCTTTGTTGGAGGCAGGTGGGGTATATTATAACCAAAATTGTGAAAAAATGTAACGCGAGTGACGTGGAATTGACCATGTGTGTGTGTAAAAACAATGTACACTGCATCTCATACATATTACATGAAGCTGAGAAGCTGTGGATAGGAAAAAGTCCAATAACATTTAGTGCCCCAAGGGTGGGGAAATCCTCCCGAGGGTAGTGCTTAGGTTGAACAAGTGTAGCATGCAAGCTCCCAGATAAATGGGAAATAAAAGGGAAATAAATTGAATCTTGAATGGACCAGGCTTTCTCGTATCAGGGAATCTTCCAAAGTCACAATGAAACATGCAACTAAGGGTTCCCGATGGGCATAGATAACAGTGCAAAAGATAAGCCATCAATAAATAATATTAAAAAAAATAATTAAAAATCATGAAATCATCATAGCCATCTGAAAATCTAATCATTTCATCAGTCAACATTCAGGAAGCTCTCACCAAAGTTTGATCAAGCTCGACTTCATAGATCTGCAGATATTCAGCGGACAAGAAAATGTTGACGGACGGATGACCGGACGGACAGACAGACAGCCCTATGGGCTGAGGGGTAACAATCATGATGAGGATGAATATTCACAGATGATATATATACTGTACAAAATGATCACAGCTATGCAATATGACAGATGTCTATTCGTTCCATTCCACTATACACCTGTGCCTGGCACAGTTGATTATATTTGAAATAGATGAACTATTCGCCTGATGGCCCTTTCAGATTGAACATACAGTATTGTGTGTTTTTGCTGATATTTTGGAATAAACTTTTCATACAACATTGAAATTTCACACAATATACAAACTCAATTTGTCTAATTTCCCCCCATATTTCATCAAAATCCATTGAAAATTGACACAAATCCCCAATACCTCCCTTGTTACTTTGGGGCCATGATGCCGTGGGCATACCAAGCTGAGGATACCGGGTTGCTGCAATGAAGTCAGAAAATAACCACTCTCAGTCACCCATCTATTTCTTGTTTTCATAATTTATTTTCTTGATACTTCAAAATAAAAATACTCTAAATTGAGTTAATAAACTGTGTGAAATATCACTGTTGTTCGTCTAGTAATAATGTCTAGATTATCTGGTAGAGACAATAATTAAATCTAGCACTGTAACTAGAAGTGGAGCTGTGCTCTAATAGATGAACATACTCATCCATCCTAGTATCTGGGATAACTCTATCTAAGGAGACTTTATCACTGGCCACCATGTTAAAGCCATACTCTCTGATGCTCTTGTCAGCAGCAGCTTTCTCTTCCATAGTCGTGTATACAGGCTGACCATTCTCACCTATAATTAGACATTACATCTGACAAATAAAGCCTGACTAATCATTTCATTTAATGGAAACACGTAGTTAATAAAAAAGTTACATTTAAAAAATTGTCAGATGAACTTTATAGGATCTCAATTGTATGGATAACAACTTTTTAAGAATTTCTTCTGGAACATAGCTCCTAAGAATGAGAAGACATTCCTGGATTCCTATAAATGTCTGGATGGCTGAGAGCATACATTCAAACATAAGTAAGTCTGTCCATAATGCATGTGGTTTGTACTTATAAGAATCCCCAGGAATCACCAGGTGTTGTAGTTAATACAAGTTACAAAAAGAAGTACGTATTCAGCAGGTGTTTCAGACCAGTGTGGGAGTATTTATGTTTTTCCCGAAAATGCCAATGAAAAGGGTTTGGGTGGAGGTCAAAACATCACTGTGGCGGTACTTGAGAAACATCTAATTAAGTTAATATGGCATACATGAATCAAGATAAGAAATACATGTACCTGGCCCAGTTGTCTTCTTAATATTACGTGGTTCATGGCTTCCAAGGACACCATCTTTGAAGTAAGTTTTGGGACCGTACTGTTTGGCCGGCCATTGAGGGTCGCCGTTATCCTGGTCTGCAGGCTGCAGTGGCTGACCTAATACATTCTCTGCATTACCATTATTGAAGCTGACGACACCACCTATACCGCCAGGATTCTGTGGTTATAGAAAATAGAGAGGGCAAATGAGACAGAAAATACACATTTCACGAGACCACTGAACATGCTGAAGAGGAATGTAACTTTCGGAACTTAGTTACCAATAGTTTCGAAAATCTGGTCACATGTTTTATTTTCAATACTGTAGTAGTTACAACTGATGCACATGAATTGTCCTGAAACCTGATGACGTAGGCCCCCTACATCCATGACAATAAAATCCCACTTGATGCCATGCCATGCCATCCATGACAAATGGCTGGTGGGGATTTTTATGCAATTCAGTTAGCCTGTTACCTCCCTCATGTGACATGACATCAACTTAATTGCCAGCGCGAGGCTGGCACAGTCGGAAGAACAAGATTTAATTTGGTGTATCGGGTTACATATAGGACTTCACAACTTGACAAGAACAATTTAATTGATTTCGTGCTACATGAGCGCTGTTAGATTTCTGGTTGAGTGTTCACGTGTCATACAGATGAATGAATACACAATTCATCATGTGACTGAGAGAGATATAATTAAGAAATAAAGACAGAGGAAGAGGTTTCAAATTTCCGAGGCCGCAGGCCGAGGGGCTAAACTGCTGGACGAGTGCCAACTGGTGTTTATCTCGGAAATTTGAAACCGATTTCCGAGGTCTTTATTTCGGTTCGGACATGCACAATCGAATATTTATTACGAAATTCTATCAAATTAGCTAAAACATGTTGGTGTATGCCTTCCACATTGATTAAAACAATTTTTGAATGAGGCGTCACATCTCAGCTGGTCAATGAGAACATTGTTGCAAACTGCGGGAAAGTATACATTTCGCGCGCGCTCACTATAGTTATCCCCGCCAGCCGACAACGTCACAGCGCTGCAGGTGTTCCCCGGTGTTTATCGGGAATTCAACACCACTTTCGGTACAATGCTATAACATTGAGACGGACTAGAGGTATGTTCGAATATGTCATCCGGTTTTGTTACCATTGTATAGACCCATGTCATTACAACCCCAGTGATTAGAATTTCTACCCTTTTCACATGCTAGTAGAATTTCAAAAAATCCCAATATATATGTAGCTCATTAACTTGGTTTCTATTGGCAACATCATCAAAACTCATTTGCATAAAATCTCCCAATCACAGATTGTGTAATTTTAATAACAATATCTCTGCAATCATTTAGAGTATTACAGTATAATAATTGACTCTAAAGTTAGGGCACTGTCTATCTTCTCCTTTACAAGAGTATTATAGTTAGGAGTTAATGACCGCCTTAGTGAATATTATCGTGTAATAATTTTTCGATATGTTGTTTTAGACCGTCAATTTTTTGATGAGGTCTGAAACTAAACATCGAAAAATTATTACACGATAATATTCACTAAGAAGGTCATTAACTCCATTCTAACATGCACAATGATAAATATTTCCTCATTTCATAAGCGGAATGGCAACTTTTCTGCAAACTTGTCCCGTTTTGATGCGAGAATTTCGTGACTGGTTTGCAGGCCATGCTCGCGTGTGCTGTTCGTTCACGAGCTGCAGCTGTGTGAACTCCGCCCACTGCGCAGTGAATGAACCAATCGTCGCTCAACTTTGTGGCACTGCGTCACAAGAATTAGACGTCACCAGTTCGGCACGTGAATGTAAACAGATGACAACAAACAAATGAAGTTTATCGTGTGATAATCTCCGTATGTTTTGAGGTCTGGACCAATCAGCGCACGGCTATAACGTGGAGCATGTTAGAATATTCAATATAAGCTTATGTCCGTGCACACCTTTTACCATGTTTACTGCAGAAACCAAAATTAAGAGACACAGATTTTGAATCTAGCTATGGGCTTTCATAAAATATTGTAAGAAATTGAATTTGACCTAGAAAGAATAGGACACAGTCATCTTCAGTAAAATGATCCATTACCAGTCAGAATATGACCTGTGGTATGAATTGTGAAGTTTAGCTAAAAACATATATCGCATCCTCAACTAGAATTTGACACATAGAATTAGGTTAGTCTGTCAACCTGCATATACGGTAATTTCCCTATTAATTCACCTTCCAAATTTAATTCGAAAACGGCCGATTTTTCCGCTGTAGTGATTTTGTCCATCCTAATAAAACGAACACGGGAGCATTTTCAATATCCGTGAAACAATAAATTCGAACACTCCCGTTTTCGCCACGGAGTTCGTGCCGTGAAAGTAAAGTGAATATGTTACTAGAATCTCGTATAGTATATCTGCGTATGCTATTATTTGTAAGCGCGGAGAAACAACAGGGAATGGTACAATATAATCAGACTGAATTACTATTACTTACAGTCTATAAGGAAAAAAATTGATTCAATTAACTCCGCAGTCATTTTATCCTAACTTGATCGCGTTTCGCCGCAGTCGGGAAAAATATATACGGTAGTCCCCCGCACGTGGTCGAGTGTCTGCACACGGCCCGCTATTGAATCATTCTTCAGTTTCCAGTGTTCGTATATCAGATATCTTTCTTTAAACCAGCATTCCTTTATTTGAAAAACACACATTATTTTAAGTAACAAATTTGAGAGATCTTCAACGTTAATATATTTGTTCGTCGTATATGCTAAACCCCTCGCTGTCCCCCATTTACCTGCCCGACCTGCCCTGTATTATTCGTATGGGAGGCACTTGGGCCGTGTTCAAAGGAGGCACTGGAAGGGAGCAGAGTTCAAACTTTGTCGGGTGACGTTCCCGCGGAGATATTAAGTTGTAACGTGTGTGCTGGTGAATTGCATCAGATTTCTTCACAGCAACTGAACACAGGCCCCAGTGTCTGGACAGTAGAATTTAAATTCAGTATAATTTAAATAATTTAATTTTTTTTAAGTCATCCTATAATACAGAGAGGAAAATGAGATCGTGTGTTATAACATTGAATTGACTGCCTGGGGAATACCTTGTCCCTTCGGAAGCCCAAATTCAGCTCTGGGTTCTCTTGTACAATCCGCCATTAATTCAACATTAATTTCGTGTCATAGGTCCGGGATATTTATTCACGTCCTGGATGGTGTGTGTAAAATCATGCACAGTGAAGACCAAAAAGTCTATGACTTTGTGATACAATCCTACACAAATTTGCCGTTGGTTCATTTTCAGGGTTCACAACAACAACGTCGACATACCGAACGACTCGAACATGGAATACTCTAATATGTGTATAGTTTTATATTTCCAGAATATTCATTCAATTCCATGTCAGTTAGGTTTCATAATATAGATCATAGCTAATACTGAACAAAAAGGAAGGAATACGTTCAATGTTTTGGCCTACTTTTACGATGTTATTATGGACGCGAATTTACGGACGTCAGCTCAAAAATCTGCATGATCGTGCTGAACTTGTCACACGATAAATATGCTCGACTTCCTCGAATAAAATTAGACGCCTTTATCAGGGTAGAGGAGATTTTCTGACATCATACACTGCATTTTATGGAAACTGATGAGATATCAAAGTTAATACACGGTAATAAATACGACCACGGCGAAGCGGTCCGCCATTTTGGATTCTCCGTGAAAGTCGGTGCGACATTTAATTCGAACACTCGCGTTTTTCTAGAATTCGCTCAACAAATAATTCGAAAGTAGCCAATTTTTGGAGTGCCGAGTTTCATCACTACATCGCGAATTAATAGGGAAATTACCGTATGCATATATGCTTCCAGCTGATAACCAGTTAATTTTCTAGTATGAATTCCGAAAGCCTAGCTAGAATCCTTTAAAACGAATCACATTAACTAGAATTTGACCTTGATAAAATAAGTCAAGTTCCATCAACTTGAATAGGCTTCTAGTCAATCAGCAGTTGCACAAAAAGTGTCAGTTTGGAGACCTACATGGAGTAACTAAAATCTGACCTTCCAAAAATTGTCAGTCAAGGTCAGTCAAATTTGAAAGGACCATTCAGTGAATGCCCTTTGGCCAAAATTGACTGACGGGTATAAATGAACAGGCTTCTTCTTCGTCATCACAATTGACATCTCTGAATTACATATACTTACATATATACTGCAGTATAATTATGACAATTATTAGTGATTTACTGATTTCCAGCCAGTGACATAACCTTTGACCGTTTGACCTTAAAATGAATATGGTTCTTCTCTGCCTTATGATTAAGGTATACCCAACCCTTGGTACAAGTTCATCACATGGTACTGGAGATATCGCACACATATTGAAAGTTAATGGATGGATAGATGGACAAAAGTAGCTAAATATTGCAGTATATGACTTCGGCTAATAAGGTTCATATGAAAATGACAAATTTCCCTTTAAGCATGTTAAGCATATTATCGGAGAGATTATGTAAGGTTCTATCATGCACTGCACTTCACAACTCCAAATATCCCACATTGTAGTCGACATGATAGAAGATTTATCGTAACGGGAATATTGTGTTACTGATATGGATTTATAATGTTGTGGATATAAATATACAGCAATGTACAGACGTGTTGGGTCCATAAAACAGTATCTTCCAGTTTATATAATCTTGTGAAAATGGGTCAGTAGCAGATAAAGTCTATATAATAACAGAATGGTGAAAATAGCACCTACTGAGACCGACTATATAGCTAGATTTACTATTCTAGTTTTCAAGGAAATCTGACTATTGTACATGTATGTGCATATGGATTTTATAACTTGAATATTATTACAGGACTGTGTGAGCAATGCCACATATTGATCATATATTTCCCATCAGTCATATAATTTGTATTACTGTTAGACTATTTCATGCAGTATAGGTTTTACACAGATGTACTTATATTGATGGACATGTAAAGCAAATATCTAGAAACAGATCAGGTTTTAATCTGTCAATACCCATGTACACCAGCTGGCGATAGATCATCTTTTTTCTTGTTTTATATTTTACTTGCAAATTTATGCTTATAATCACTACTCAAAGTTAGTGAAAGTCATAAAATAATGCAAAAATAATCATCAAAATCATTGTTTTTTAATTATAACAGTTTCAATTTTGTTTACTAAATCATACAATCTTGTAAACTGTATCTTAAAAATATATAGGGAGGGACAAATCATCCAGTTAAGCTTAGTGAAAATAATAAATAAAATGCTCCCAATTGTTTTGGTCAATACATGTATATTAACTTTGTTTATAATACTCGTATGACTTTCGTTCAAAGTCATAGTACAAGGATATACATGTATATGAAGGGGGAAATTTCCGATTTCAGCCAGTAAGCTCAGCTCTCTGCTTGTGGAGAAATGAAGCTGACAAACTGTGCATATGATAGGTCTAACTTGCAATTCCGACAATAAAACTAACTACAAAATGCACTGAAAATGTTGCTGTTTTCTGATCCTGCATTGAAACTTCTCTTTCAAGGACTAGTGACTTTAGCTGCAAGGACTGAGAATAAGCTGGATTATTTATAATTCAAAATGGAATTGAGATCCAATAGAGAAGACTTGGAAGCGAGAAAATAACCAAACGGGCCCCAGTACCCCTCGGATATCAGTTATTGTCTAATGTCTACACTCAGCAAACTGACATACATACAATGTATACTTTGACAATAGAACTTTGACAACTAGGTTTAACACAAATGTGATCTAGTGGGGTTAACGGTAGTTGTCTCATACAAGAAATGCATAGCATGTTGGGCCAGTCAGCTTTTGCCAAGGCCTTAATTGATGGGAAAATGTTTTGTGCTGAGTTTCTGGTAGACCTTGTATATCAAGGTCAGTCATCCTCAACAGGTTTCTATTCGTACATCATGGCATGCAGAGGTCTTAGACTTAACGAATACTGAACTGAGCTTGAGAAAATAGATGTTGTACTAAATAGAATCTGACCTGAACAAAATAGGTCAAGGTTAGTCATCTTCAATACATGTACACCACGCGACCATAGGAAAATGTATATACGGTAATTTCCCTAATAATTCACCTTCCAAATTTAATTCGAAAACGGTCAATTTTCCACTGTCGTGATTTTCTCCATCCTAATAAAACGAAAACGGGGGCATTTTTAATATCCCCGTGAAACAATAAATTCGAACACTCCCGTTTTCGTTGCGGAGTTCGTGCCGCTGAAAGTCAAGTGAATATGTTACTAAGAATAATTTGTTACCAAGAATAATTTCTGTATACCGTCCCGTTGACACAGAAGTAAAATACAAAAGTTAAGTTTTTGTTATTGCGAATTCTCCATATCATAGAACTATGATCGGAAGTCACTAACCGGGTTCTCATTAGCCGGAGGTTGGAGGCGAAAATGCCCGTCAACTGGCCATTTTGGGGCACCTACTTGACCAATAGAAAATAATTTAATGGCAATTTGAATGATATTTCCGATGTCTCATTTTCTTTAATAAACAGATGATATGGTAGGACGAAGATATAAATGTTTCCCTCTGTTTGTCCCTGTCAGGGCTTCGGCGTAATAGTTAGTATGTGCACAACTGCTTTGTCGAGGGAGCCATTATTTCATTTCTTCAGACCTGCACAACGTGCTCCATACATTTTTACTGCAGCACGGGATCAGTTGAGTATTTCATTTGAGCTACGGGGAGATGTCAATAGACATTGATGTTGGTGTTTTATTCACTCGCCAATCCAGAACAACGTTTCCATGTAATAAAATGACGGACTTGTTTCCAACAACATGATAATCCATTGTTAGTTTGAAAAAAGAAAAGAGAGAAACAAAAAAAAAACATATGCAGAGTACCCTCGTCTCGACAGTCTGCGTGAACGAAACGATCATTGGTGTGTCGATTACGCAATTCCGAAATGGCCAGAATGAAAAGTCGGTCAGATGAAATGAAAGTTCCAACCACTTCTCTGCAAACTTTTAACCAAATGAAAACTCGTTTGAAAAACGGGCGAAGAGCATTTCCCCAGATAATTTTGTAACACATAATTTGGTACTCACAGGGTTTTAGATCTCTCCAATTTGGGCACACTCCCTATTAGGGGTGGCAATTTTTTTTTGGACAGGACAGTGTGTGGGGCACATGGAGGATGAGCAATCAGGATGAGCAATCAGGAATCATCACTGGTAGAAGTACCTCTGAGAAGGGGTTTCTTCACCAATGGGCGAAACCCAGTGTGAGGCAACACCAAATTTATTTTGCGTTTAATAGGCCCACCAACATTAAACAAGAGCCCAAGGGGCTTCAATATACGCCTGTATATCTGGAATTACATTGGTTCAAATTTCAAGGTTGTTTAATAGCCTTGATTCCAATTGATCTAGCAATCCAGAGAAAGGTCTACAATTTTTTGCTTATGAGAATGTAACATATATCACATCTTATATTGAATGATAAACTAAAATGAGCTTAACTCTTGGTAACTAGCTGACCTTGAAGCAAGAGCTGAGAGCTCACATATCCCACACTGAAATCGACAAAAATCAAACACAAGAAAATAGTAGTTTTCCTGCAAATGGATTCCTTTCAGACGAGAGAATTTTTCATGAAGGAAGAAGAAAGTGATGAAGTAAACCTTTGTTCTTGAGTTAATAAACAGGTGTGAAGTTCATAAAGGACTCCTCTCCCCGTTAAATTAGTAAATGTATGGGGTACCAATCCATACCTTGAAACTAGAGCTATCGCATGGACAACAAATGTTAATGGATGAATGGACAGAACGCAACATCGCATTACATGACCTCGTCTTCGACAGGCATATGAAAATGTGACTTTTAATGATTTCTTGATTTTGGGGTCACAGTGACCTTGACCTTTGACCTTGACCTCAATTTTGGTACACAACACATCGTCTTCCCTCAATCTATCAATGGACACAAAAAATCATGATTTTTAACCATTTCACGATTTTGGGGTCACAGTGACCTTGACCTTTGACCTTGAACTACATTTTGGTATGTGACACATTGTGTCCACCTAATATATCTACTGACACAAAAACAAATATTTTTAATAATTTCCTAATATATTTCACTATTAGTTCCAGCATCCTAAGCATTGAACAAAGTTACAAACAGCTTCATATGCACAGTATATATACAAGGCATAATGTGACCTAGCCAATACGCATTTATGAATAGTGAGCCAGTAAATTATATCAGTCAAGTTGGACGGATATTAAAATGCCGTCATTTTCAGAAATTATTAAATGTTAAGCGATGACCTGTCAGCGATCTACAAATAGTGTGATTCTGGTGTTACAATACACACTCCACAATTGTTGTAACTCGCATGGGAATATCCAATTATGAAACATGCGAGTTACATTTGTAGGATTCCATCAATTCTGATGTGGATTGCCAAGAAAATTATACCTTTTTTATCTTAAAATGAGTCCTTATCCAAACTTCATGACATGTAGAAATATTCAATGTAGGTACTTTATTCATTTGTGCAGTTTACTTAGTTCTTGCCAGATAAGATTATGTATTGTTTTCATCATTTAGAGTGTGTATTGTATTACCTGAATCACACCATTTGTAGATCGCTGTCAGGTCATCGCTTAACATTTAACAAATTTCTGAAAATGACAGTATGACATAATTTACTGGCTCACCTATTCATAAATGTGTATTGGCTAAGATCACATTATGCCTTGTATATACTGTGCGTATGGAGCTGTTTGTGACTTTGCTCACTGCTGAAGATACTATAACTAACAGTGAAATATACAGAATGAAATTGTCATCCCTACTTGGAGTTGCTTTTCTTCTCTATTATTGGAAAATCATCAGTGGTTCCAATGGATTACTTCAATTAGATATACATGTAAAAATTTCCCAGGTGGGTTGTGCCATATAGCAGGTATGTATTAGTTTCACTTCAAAAATCTTTCTACTTTTTCAGTTCAAGAAATAATTATCAGCATTTGTAATTATGCTGTCAAAATGCAACAGTATGTTCAACAGCATTAACTGAGTGATAATTTGTGATTTTATTCATTGAAAACTGGCCAGAATGCATCCCCAGACATCTGGAAGCCCAAGCCTTCACAGCCACTGCACTGGAGATAAAGAAATGGACTTGGGAACAGGATCAAATTATTATATCAGTAATGGAGAGAGAAATCACACTAATTCTGGAAATGAAGTGTTTACTTTGTTGACACAAGGGGTGTACTAGTCCACTTATGTAAATTGCATTATGCAATAAGTCAACCATTACAGGTTTTATTACCAGAAAAGTCAACATACAGGCCTCAATATGAGGCCTGACAGGTAAAGCAGAATATAATGGCCTGACTTCAAGCTCACTTGAATCCTTAAAGTGAACGTAAAGGCTGTGACAACACACACGCTATGTGGAAGAACTATATTAAAAGTATCAGTTGGCAGCAACAAATATTTTTTTGTGATTTTTTCTCTTCCGAAAAAATAATTCCAAACACCGGAATAATTGACTGGTGCAACAATCGACTGGGGTCGGCCATGTTCGTCTATTAAGTAGCCTTGCGCCAATGAAAACGCTTCCTTGTAGCACGTGATATTTTCCTGTGACGTAGTATCACTTTGTTGTAGCTTTGCTGTAACACGAATTGTAATGGCGGAGGTGGAGGACTCGGTTGTTTCAAGCGTGTTTTGACTGTGTTGCGTGTCTCCAGCAAGTGTTTACCGAGCTGAAACTTGTCAGGGCGCAGTGATGGCAAGCAAAATACATCCGTCTCGGGTTCTCCTCTGCTACCGCTACAGTCGGATAAGTTATCATTACACAGATTCCCGTTAGGGAAGCCGGATCTTCTTGAACAGTGGCTGCACAACATCGGCAGACTGGACTGTACTCCAACCGAGAAATCTGTGCTGTTTTCGGTCTATTTTAAAGCCGAATGTTTTCAACCTGACCTCTACGGAAGGCTGATGTTGACGCCCAGCAGGAGAGCCAGGAGGCGAAGGAAATTAAAGAAGATGCAATCTCAACAGAATTGTCGCATCGTAGATCAAAGACACCGAGATCAACAACACCGATTCAGAAACGTCAGAGTGTGGAAGTTCTGAACTTTTAAGTGAGGTAAAAATAATTTTATTACCGTTTGGCGGGACAGAGACACTGCGAGATAGGCATATTATACGAAGTGTTGAAATCTGGGTCTTCGATAACATGTTTACATGCTTACTGCGCTTTCTAACTCCACGAAGTAGAGAGCTCCCAAGGTGATACGACGTCACTGTTCTGAGGTGAGATAGCCAACATGGCTGCTGCCGGGGAACAATAATACAACAGAGATAATTTCGTTCCTACTCGGTGCAAAAAAATCCCCAAAAATATTTGTTGCTGCTGTTTGATACTTTCATTGTAGTTCTTTCCCACAGAGTGCATGTTGCCTCAGCCTTTACGTTCACTTTAAATTCTCCATACTGACCATCCACTCCTGCAGCCTAGACTAAGATATATTTCGCTGACTTTACCCTATGCCACATGATTATGCCAGCACTAACGACACCAATGTCCTTTCAATCCATTTTAAAACCATACTGTTAATAAAATTAGTAATTGAAAAAAAAAAGAATGTATAAGGAGATATAAATCAAACATAATGTTGATGGGCTGCAAAATCCGTATGAGAGGTGGTCCTTCAATTTCGATCAAAAAAAAAACAACTTTCAGGCCTTTGTCTGACAATAATAAACTTCATAAACAGATTAAATGCCAATATATTGTGCTAAAGACATTTACTGTCTTTCGTGCCATCCAATGATAAACAATATTACAAACCTACATGATGCAGCAAAATCCACAGATGTGGCCTGGGGAATGTAGATATTGGACTCAAGTCGTGAGAATTTCATATATTTAAAAAAATGGCCATTTGGCTCACAAGAGATGTAAGTACACTGGGAATGCTATGATCATGTTCAGCAAAACAGAATTACTTTTCCCTGATTAAGAAGCAAATTTCCATTTTTGTGAAAAGAAAATCTTATTTTGAAATACAAAAATGAGTCTCCATGATTCGTCAACACCACCAAAATCTTGTCAGTTCTTTGCCTATCTTGCAAGATCATTATACCCGAATTACATGGAAATCGAACACGTTGTTCAGAAGATATGATGTTACACATGTTTACTTGCATTCATGTCTATAGTGCCATCTAGTGATGACCAAATGCCACAAAAAACAAGCGGGTGAAATCTAAAGCCCTAGGGAGATGGCACATAAAAGTTTAATGGAAAAAACTTTAATCGTGATAATGGTTATTGAGGTTTTGACATTTAGTCAGATAAATGAGATTTTTCATTTAAATGGCAATTTGATTCGCACGGAAAGGGAATTATCATGTCGACAATCCTATATTTATGCTTGGCAACCTAGAATAGAACAGTTTTTAAATATTTCTCCAAGCGAATCTGTGAATTTTCATTTGACGAAAAACTTTTTTTTTTGAGACGCAAAAAACTTGCCTTTATAATTATGCCAGCTACACCAAAACCTTTTCAGCACATTGACTATCCTTCAAGACCATTGTAATAAAATTTCAAAGAAATCAGACAAGCCGTTCAGACGAAATCGTCAGAGAAAGGTTTACCTATGCTCTGACTACAACGCCACCTAGTGGGGAGCAGCGGGTATCGAAACACAACCAGACAAATTTCCCAGGCCTAAAGAGACAGTACACCAAGTCTGACCCGAAAATATTTAACGGTTTCAGAGATATTCACGCTTAAAGTCGCGGCGGCGGCGGCGGCGGCGGATCCGGCGGAGCCATTTCTCATGAAAACATAAGAGCATCCACTTTGTGGAAATGCTCTAATTACTGAGCTAGTGTAACTTGACTACAATTGTTTTAGGAGCGACACTAAAGTCAAAACGCACATGTCGTGCTTTTAGGCGTATCACCTCTTTGCACTGGAATGGGACAAGCCGTTTCAACTCTTGACCTTGAACTTGCAAATTCCCGCCAAGTTTGTTTCATAAAATTTGTTTACGTTAAGTTTCACTATGATGATTTCATTGGCTGAGAACAGTCAGCGGGTCGCAAATTACCTTTTCTGGGGCGAGCACATGATCTTATTGTGTCACGCAAAATAGACTCGTCCATGCCAGCCTGCACATGGTTTCACGTGCCCAGTCAAAATATAATTAGGTGAGGTATCCCAGATATTACATCAGACCACGTGCGGTCTGTAAATAGATTAGGATTTCTCCAGGTCTGTTTTTCGTCGGCATTATTCTCTGTCATTATTTCCTGTACATTTTCGGCCTGCTCGGATTTCGCTGCCTGATATTACTAAACACAAAATTACTTTGGCGACTAAACATTTCATGTAACAAAAATTCACTCTCCACTTTGGCGATTTACTCTATTTTTAATCGACACATTGGCAAGTAACTGAACAATTCAGTCACCAGTTGTCATTTTTTAGTCGTCTTTGGCGAGTTGTCGACTGGGTTTCATGAGCCCTGGGTCCCAGAGTCTTTTAAATGAACTATGATAGAGATATCAAACATAATACACGGTTATCAAGACAACGATCCCGGTGAAGCGGTCCGCCATTTTGGATCTTCCGTGAAAATCAGCGCAACATATAATTCGAACATAAGCGTTGTTCTGGAATTAGCGCGACAAATAATTCGAAAGTAGCCCATATTTGGAGTTGCGAGTTTCATCACTGCATCGTGAATTATTAGGGAAATTACCGTACAAGTATTATTTTAAATAGCCTAGCTATATTTGTTTGTGTTACACTATACATGCACCTGAAAAGCCATCATTTTAAAGATTTTTTTGCCCGTTTTTAAGCTATAACTGCAGATGAGATGTGGGAAAGTTGTTGAAAAGTCATGTGTCAAAATGTTGAACCCTCTACTTTGTGCCAAAATGTTACGTGCCGAAATGTTGACTGCCGAAATATCGCTTACCAAAATGTCGCAAGCAGCCAAATTGTCTGTAATATTCATTACTCATATGGATAATACTGCGAGTGAGCCTGCTTGTATGTGGCAAATGAGCATAACACAAGTGTTTGACTCATTTCAACTTCCAGACCCGACAGGATCCTCTAAGTCAACATTGCACATTCTCAAAAATACATTATTTCAGTGACATTAAATCTGTCAACAGATGGTAATGATTAATGCCCAGAAGCATTCACCACATGGTTACTAAGCACACACAAAGATAGTAGATGTATGGAGATCATGGTGACATATTAAACTTCCCACATCTCTTCCCCCAATTGGGCTGCCCACACCTCACTTATAGGTCTAGACTGCCCACACCTCCTCCCCCACTTACATGTAGACTTCCCACATCTTCTCCCCCACTTAGACTGCCCACACCTTCTCCCAACTTTAATCCTACCTGGCCTAGGGGGCGGGGGGAGGGGCGAAATGGCCACCCTACCAAACTTTCTGCTCTATCTCCAGAACGACAAAAAATGGAGAGCTGAAACCCTTGACTTTATAGTTTATCCATCTTCGCTTACCCAAGTCTAACACTACACGTGTTGCCTTGGCTGAACGCAACACATTATCTGATCAGAATACAGGTCTGGGGATGTCATAGCGCTATAAATATTCCGCGGTCCATATTAGGAGAAGTGCAATGTATGACCTCTTGATTGCTATTCGAAGGAAATTAACATCAATTCACCCACCACTTGTCATATTTGGAGATCACACGGGCAGACATCAAAGAAAATCCTAGCTGCTCAGTGTTGGCAAGCTCCAATCTTGATTGGCTATATGACATCACGTGCGTTTCCCAGTCTGAGCAGTTTACTCTATTCATTAAGTAAGGTAAATGACGGAACGTTAGTGTAGTATTTAAATTGAAAATGTGAAGATGTAGTTTATCATATTGGGGTCATTTTGAGCCTATTTGCATAACCCCCTGAGCAGAGGATCATGGGAAAATTCAAAATGGCAGCCACGTGGGGTGCCAGAAAAGTGATGTTTTTGTCATATTTCTATAAAATTTCCGCTCTTCTGCGATGAAAAGTGGGCAAAAACTATTTTATTTCACATCACATTAATATTTACTAATTTATCATGCAATTTTTGCGGAGAAATTGCATAAATAAAAAAATTGTAAAATCCGACCGAAAAATGCCGTTTTTAAAAATGACCTCACTGTGACGTCATCAAAGCGGCCATCTTGAATTTTTTACATTTTCTGGTAGAGCTTGACCCAAGGGTCTAGTGTGGTAAGTTTCAGCCCCATAGCTCACGGGGTAAGAAAAATAATTAGGGGGAGCCATTTCGGGCCCCCCCTCCACCCCCACCCCCAGGCCAGGATACGTCCCAAAAAGCAACTTTATTAAAATTTAAAGTCATTCGCACCCTAGAGGCAAATATCCAACGTGATTGATAATTTTGGACATGCCTGGAATACAGTGTGCGCTGCACGAAAGCTATGTGCTTGCGCGTTTTTGCGTGAAATGACCACGTGGTCACATGGCTTACAATCGGCTGCACCCACTGAATTTGTGAATGACGATATTCTGGAGAACAAACTTGTTGATCTATGGCTTGAATACCAGTGCCTATACGACGTCCGTTCAACCGGATTTCAAAAACAGGGATAAGGGGGAAAATGTGTTGGCAGAAATAGCCAAGAAACTCAATCAAACAGGTAATTATGTTGTGATTTTACACCAGGAGATATAAGGAAAATGGGAAAAAACAAAAACGCGTAAGCACATAGCTTTCGTTCAGTACACACTGTAAGATTTCTTCCTCCATGTCCAAAATTATCAAACACGTTGGATATTTGGCTCTAGGGAACGAAGTCGAAAAGTTGCCTGCACACGGAAGCTATCTGCTTACGCCATCATGCACAAATGAAATTTAGGTGAACAGATAGCTCCAGTGTCCGTCAGGCTTTAGACTGCCCACACCTCGTCCCCCACACTGCCTACACCTCCCGAACTTAGATTGCCCACACCTCCTTTCACTCCTAAGACTTCCCAAACCTCCTCCTCCAAGACTCCCCACACCTCCAGGCGAAATAGTTTCAATAAAGTTAAAATAATTCGCTATAATTGGCCAGTGTAGTAACCACTGCCACAGTTTGATGGAATGTGTTGGATTTGTAATCCATGCTCTTATCCATGTTATCAGGAGGTCAGAGTTCACTGTGTAACACTTCACAGTGTTTGGATAGTAAATGAATCCTAGTTCAGAGGTCAGTCAGTTTTAATTCGCATGATACACATCTTTCAGATAGCTTGTCTATTGGTTACAGAGGGTCTGAGCTACGACACAAAGCATGATTACACTATAGATGTGAGCTACGATAACTGTATTGTGTATGCGAGACACTCACAGAAATTATGGATGACACTGGTTAGTACAATTTTTATTTACCACCACTTGGACTACCTCGAAAATGGAATGAAATTATCCCGTTTTCAAATGTGATTTTATTATTAAGCTCAGCAAATTCCAGCATTACATTCATACTAACGTGATTTAATTCCAGCTTTTACGATTCCTATACCTGATGGTCAATTCTTTTCTTCCTTGACTTGGGTTCATCTTCAGGATGTCCAAACAGGCTGATCAGATACGGAAGGCCAAACAGAAGAATCACGACAACAATTCCAGCCTTCAGCAGTAAAGTCTTCCGTAGCCTCATTGTGACCAGCCACTATCTCATGTTGATGACACTCCCTACCAAACAGAAAGATGGACAGACACGCGCTGCAGCAGCCAGCACCTACATGTGCCTACAGGTACAGGTAGTCATCTGATACCTGGAAAGCAGAGAAGACCAGATACAGTGTCAGTGGGGCCATATCACCAATGAATGTACAAACACATGTAAGAATATGTGATATTAAACATTGTCGAGTGTCAATCATGTAACTATTCTATCCAATGATTATCATAAACAGGACTCCATAGGGATTGCTGAAAGAGCAAGTACCGTATCATTAATGGTACAGAACTCAGCAGAGATTGGTGGGAGAGCAAGTATAAGGGTACAGCACTCAGCAGGGATTGAAGACAGAGCAAGTATCATAATGATATAGCACTCAGCAGGGATTGGAGAAAGAGCAAGTATCATTAATGGTACAGCACTCAGCAGAGATTGGTGGAAGAGCAAGTATCATTAATGGTATACACATGTAGCACTCAGCAGGGACTGGTGGAAGCCGTAAGTGCAAGACTCCTTAGTGGTACAGCACACAGCAGGGATTGGTGGAAGCACAATTATCATTAATGGCACAGCACTATGCATGAATTGGTGAGAGAGCAAGTATCATCAATGGTATGGCACTCAGCAGGGATTGAAGGAAGAGCAAGTATCATGAATGGTACATGTACAACACTCACTAGGGATTGGTGGAAGAGCAAGTATCATCAATGGTACGGCACTCAGCAGAGATTGGTGGAAGAACAAGTATAAGGGTACTGCACTCAGCAGGGATTGAAGAAAGAGCAAGTATCATTAATGGTATAGCACACAGCAGGGACTGGTGGAAGCCGTAAGTGCAAGACTCCTTAGTGGTACAGCACACAGCAGGGATTGGTGGAAGCACAATTATCATTAATGGCACAGCACTATGCATGAATTGGTGAGAGAGCAAGTATCATCAATGGTATGGCACTCAGCAGGGATTGAAGGAAGAGCAAGTATCATGAATGGTACATGTACAACACTCACTAGGGATTGGTGGAAGAGCAAGTATCATCAATGGTACGGCACTCAGCAGAGATTGGTGGAAGAACAAGTATAAGGGTACTGCACTCAGGAGGGATTGAAGAAAGAGCAAGTATCATTAATGGTATAGCACACAGCAGGGACTGGTGGAAGCCGTAAGTGCAAGACTCCTTAGTGGTACAGCACACAGCAGGGATTGGTGGAAGCACAATTATCATTAATGGCACAGCACTCTGCATGAATTGGTGGGAGAGCAAGTATCATCAATGGTATGGCACTCAGCAGGGATTGAAGGAAGAGCAAGTATCATGAATGGTACATGTACAACACTCACTAGGGATTGGTGGAAGAGCAAGTATCATCAATGGTACGGCACTCAGCAGGGATTGGTGGAAAGAGCAAGTACCATCAATGGTACGGCACTCAGCAGGGATTGGTGGAAAGAGCCAGTATCATCAATGGTACGGCACTCAGTTGATGGAAGAGCAAGCATTATTGATGGTACGGCACTCAGCAGGAATTGGTAGAAGAGGAAGTATCATTAACCATTCAGCAGGGATTGGAGGAAGAGGAAGTATCATTAATGGTACAGCACTCAGCGGGGATTGGTGAAAGAGGAAGTATCATCAACCAGTCAGCAGGGATTGGTGGAAGAGGAAGTATCATTAATGGTACAACACTCAGCAGGGATTGATGGAAGAGCAAGTATCATGAGTGGTACGGCACTCAGCAGGGATTGGTGGAAGAGCAAGTATCATCAACCATTCAGCAGGGATTGATGGATAAGGAATTTCATTAATGGTACGGCACTCAGCAGGGATTGATGGAAGAGCAAATATCATTAATGGAACAGCACTCAGCAGGGATTGGTGGAAAAGAAAGATTTAATGGTACAGCGCGCACTAAGCAGATACTGGTGAAAGAGCAAGTATAATTAATGGTTTAGCACTCTGCAGGGATTGGTGGAAGAGCAAGTATCATTATCAAATGGTATTCAACAGGGATTGGTGAAAGATCAAGTTACAGTACAGGCCAGCTCAAAACACAAATAAGCCTATGTAGTTATCACAGTGTTATCGCGTTACCACTTCAGCCTATTACCACTAGACTAATTACCACCCCCCGTTAAGTCTGCATGCGCCGCAACTGCAGACGAAAAGTAGCTCCATATAATATCCATTCAAGCCTTGATAGTCGGCCGAGACAACAAAAGGCACCCCGTCGACGGTTCGTGTTGACGAGCCGCTATTCAGCCAGTATGTCTGTATGCATACACTCAGAAGTACCACCTCTCTGTTACCGTGGGAATTCCCAAAACATGTATATTATCAACTGTGAATATAGCAGCGGATAGTTTTCCACGAGCCTTCTAAATAATACAACAGCCGAATGTGTCGTAACTTATTTATATTATTTATTGTACCAACGACCACATTAGAATTTCGCCAGCTGCAAAACTTGATATCACTTGTTAACGAACAAACTGCATAAACATCCGCCTGTGCAAATTGTGAATGGTGAAAGCTTCTAGTTGCACTTTAAAGCAATTACACAATTACAATTCCAGTACCGGCCTTTTGGGTAAACATTATTTGAGTTAAAGTTACCATGGTATTCCCGATATTCAAAGATAAATACCGGTACCCTTGAAAGCCACGTATAAAATAAATTATATCAAACGGAGAGAATGGGGATGGAGTGGTGTGTCATTTGTTTATGGCTCCGGCCAGGCTTGTATTTCAACAAGCATGACCCCAGAAATAATCAGCAGACAAGTCAACCACAATTAAGATTCTCCTGTACCCTTACGCAATAACACATTCAACAACACATATATTTGGCAAGCTCAGTGACCACATAATATTCCGAGATTCCCATCAATCTGAGACGAATCAGAAATAATCAGCTGTTACGTCACGTAGCGTCACGGTCTGTGTCTCTCAGTCGATAAGTCAGTTGCATAATCAACTTCACCATAATGCTTATCCTAATATGGCTCAAACTGCCTTCAATTCACTGTAAAGTTATTCTGTAATGTTGCCGTCTCTTTTACATGGGAACTCTTTTTCATGGGAACTCTTTCCGTGTTAATCTCTCTGTTTGAGTATCTGAGCCAGTCAAATTTTGAGTCAAGTATCGTCTAATTTTTTCCCTTACGGACTGCCTATCCATGTCAACTGCACAACGCTGTTTGATCAAGCGGTCATGTACTCCGGTAAGAATCAGAAATCTGCAAATGGCTGTTGAAGACGTACAGACAAACTAGGCGAATCTAATGGCTTAAAGTGACACCAGGCTATTTGGATGAAACACGGGTTCTAACACTATCGTGTGTTAACGCTTAGCTAACCGCTGACGAGATGGCCTGACTATACACATTCAGCAACACATATATTTGGCAAGCTCAGTGACCACATAATATTCCGAGATTCCCATCAATCTGAGATAAATCGGAAATAATCAGCTGTTACGGCACGTAGCCTCTGTGTCTCGCTGTTAATAAGTTTTGCGTGCCACTGGCACATGGATCAAGGATAAGTCAGTTGCATGATCAACTTCACCATACTGCAGATCCAACACTGATCATGTTCACTTGTCATCATTCGATTGTCTCTTATAATGATTTTATTAAACTGAGCTCTGACATGATGCCCGCGCTGGTCATGTGAAAAAAATTGTCATTCTTAGAAGAACGGTACGGTAGTCTGGTAGTTTGACCATATTGCCAACAATATACTGTGCTGAAGCGTCAATAAAGTTATCTTATCTCATATTGACAGAGGGATACCTCACTCAATTCGGCGAAAGCCCCTTGAAAGTTGCATGGAATGGTCCACTTTTGATGAAAAAAAAACAAGACAAAAAACAGGCACTGCATGAGACTTAGTCTCAGCAAAGAACAACAACAACAGTACGCAAGTCGCGTGGCTGCTAATTTTTTTCCGCAAAAAAAGTACATCAACTATACCTATAACATTCACAATAATAGTGAACCAACGTTGTTACTTGTTGTTGTTAGTAAACGACCCCTTGGGCCGTGTAACCACAAACTTTTGCCACCCAAGTCTTCGTAAAAACGAGAGTGTGGCGCGGCAGTACATGTACTTCCGGTTCATGAACCTGCATCTGCTTTGGAGCCCCCAAGCCATCTACCTTGTCGTGCACCAATAGAACATAATTGAATTTATTACCAATCATGGCAAGGGCGTAGACAAGGGGGGGCTTTGGGCGGCTTCAGCCCCCCCAAATATTGACATCCGGCAAAAAAAAAAAAAAAAAAAAACAGAAGAAAAAGAAAAAAAGAGAAAAAAGGAAAGAAAGAAAGAATGAAACAGAAAGCAAACATAGCAGAGAAGTAAATGTTTAGCTTGTGACATATCTTTATCAATTGTTGCGTATTACAGGGGAAGTAAAATTATCATCAACAATGCTTACCAGAAGGGCTAGACTAATTGCAATCGGTCAGAGAACAACGCAAAAGTTTGGCGATATCGGACTCAAAGACCCCGTGTGATTTTCTTCGAGAAACGAATAATGTGCTCCAATTCAATGACATATCGCCCATTAGGACGAAAAAGGTCAACACGTTGGCTAAAAGATTTTTTCAGAACTTTTTCACCATAAACCTTTTTTGATTGAGATCCCAGTCATTTGTTGAGTATTTATTTATTCACAAACGAGAGATACGAACTCTCGAATAATTTTCACGGAGAAACCCTAGAAATACAGGTAAAACATCTAACCCAGACACAAAGTCACTATTTAACTGGTGTAAATTTGATGAATATGGATAATTTTCTCTACTATTCCGAGAAAGGACCACTAAGCTTACATTTTTGATAAGTTTGGCAACTTCAGAACGAACACCAGAACTCATGCGGTCAACCACGCATCAATGCACCGCCCCTGCTATCTAGGCAACATAGTATTGTCTAAGAAATAACTTGAATTATATTGCAAACTCCGGATTGAATGATCATTTCACCTTGTATATCACGTAGTGATCGCCACTGTTATAGGATATTTTCGCAAAAAAAAGTTCAACTTTTACAATTTTTTACCGCTCAAATTCAAAAAAAAATCTACGCTGCGAGGGGGGATACCCCCCTCTCAGACTCTCCCCCTAAGCCCCCCCAAACTTCACAACTTGTCTACGCCCTTGCATGGTGGTCACTGGAAGCGAACAATCACAATACAATTTATTTTACATGATTTAGCAGAAATCACAGCACAAAGAAATATCCCTTCCCCGCCTCCCCCCATCCCGCGCCGGTACCATATACTCGGTGAGATGCAGCCCTCAATGGATTCCTGCCAATCTTAAATTGGAAATGTTCCAGTTCAGGACTGTGGAAGCTTACGGGCGGGAGGGAGGGAATTTGGCTTAATGTCACACTCAAGTTTGTTTCACTCATATGCAGTTTGGTTGGTGGAGGAAGCCGAACCATCGCCCTTCGGCAAGTAACTGACAGACTTGGAAGCTTACGGTACATTATGGTGACTAAAAAGTGGCCGGCTCCTATTTTCTACCCCATCTAGGACATTTCTCTCCAAATTTGCAACTAAGGACTTTTGAGAAGGGACACAATCTCCAGAACATTATTTCTTAGCCAACACCGGTAGCAACTTGAACTTTAATAATCTAATCAGTGCTATCATGGAAATCAGAGAGACAAAAAGTTCGTTTTATCATCTCCCTCCGCCCCGTATTTTCCACCGACGGCGTAATCGATAGACTGGATGAGTCTCTATTTCATATGTACTATTTAATAATAATAAAATGATCATTTGATAAATAAATAAATAGAATGAAAAGAAAAAAATGAAAAAAATATTTTTAAAATAGAGACTGGACGATTTGATGGGTTTCGTCGTGTAAAGATTCTATCTGGAGGCGTGGTTAGTCTGGACGATTGGCATGTTTTTACCTTCGGTCGCAACATTTGTATCAATTTCATTCTAACGTCATACTGTGACGTCTCGGCAGTTGAGTAACGTCATTCCCATTGTTGAGGTCATGGTAGTAACGTCATTCTCATTGTTGACGTCACATGAACGCATTGCTTTCAGCGTGCGTACATGAACGAACCAATCAAATCCTTTGAGTTGGGGGCGGGGTCAGTCTACGTAATCGACTGAAAAGTTTTTAATTCGACTGAAGAAACGGGAGCTCGGTCGGTTATTTGACCATAGTTCGCTTAATACTGGTGCGATTCTAGCAATCTAACGTTCCGGAATAGCTGAAGAGTTTCTCTTTTCAAAAATATATACAAAAGTATTTTTATTTTTGAGATAGTGGGCAACTGAAATAATCGTGTTGATTTCACTGAAATTTTTGGGGACCGACCGACATGCGGTTTTTGTTGTCCGGAAAATTATTGCGTGAACTGACTGAAATACTTTTACGTTTCCGGAATCCTGTACTTTTTTACGAATAAAATGATATAAATTCATGCATGTACCTTCTACCGTTTTCCGTAAAACGATTCGCTGAAATAATGCGATCGAAAATCAAGAAATTTTCAGCGGAAAACGGGTGACTGCCGTGAGTAAAAACCCGGATTTGAAGACGGAAAATCCGGAATCATGATCTCGGGTAAGTTTATGGGGAAATTCGCAAGATCGATGAGTGGGAATTGTGAATTCAAATAAAAAAAAAACTAAATGTAAATGAAAATAATATTTTTCCATGGTATGGTATAAATATAATTTTGAATTGATCATTAATTTTAAATACATATATTTCTATAATCGAAACGAAAAATGACCAGAAATATACATATTTTGTTCTCAGTAATTTTTGTTCTTGGATTTGTTATTAATATAAATTTACTAACTGATAATACATTTAATTTATGAAATGAAGTAAAAATATTTTTGACAAGCAGAAATGATTTTGGAACACTGTTCACTCTAATTGGTCCTTTGTTCTAAAAATTCTAAAAAACAACAAAAAAGTAGCATAAAAAAATAATCTCTTTGTCTACTGAATATGTCTGTCACAAAACCATTCAGTAGAATTGTCATTTGGCTGAGCACAAGACAAATGTTTCCAAACAGTACACATTTTCCTACCATCTTTCCCGTCACAACCTACCATGTCTTCAAAACAATCAGGCTTACCACACGAACAAAAACGACTAATAACTTTGTTCACCGACCTAATTCTAACTATCTTTCCACTCTCGTTAGTCCGTGGGAAGGGTGACATTTTCCCATCTTCTAAACACTGAAGTAAATGTTTTCTTAGAGTATGTGGATTGAAAGTCAAATTAGTCTTACCCATGTAACCGTAAAAACAAAACTCAACTGAGTTAGCTATAGCAAACAATTCACAATCCGACCCATTGTCTTGTTGCTGAACATTTGGAATTTTAACAGTAATTTTTTCGCCACTCTTCCCATGAGCTGCAGAAAGTTGAATCTCAAGTGAAGTTGTCAACGGATTCCCTGACTTCAAACTGTCTAATAAATATACCTGATTGTCATCTTTCAGACAGGCTACCCAATGATCCCTACCAGTGTGATGAATCTGACCAGCCGGCCCATCTACATAAGAGAACGGAGAACTATTAACCCATCGACCTTCATCGTGGCGGGTTTGATAATCTACAAAAAACACGAAGAAGAAATATTAAAAACATCCTCATCGCTCAACACATGATACTTACTAGACCGTGTAAAAACCATCTCTTCAGATATAATCTTGGTCCGGGTCTTGGGTTGGCGGATCGGGCGTTTTGGTGATGGTGCGGGTGTTGGATCTACAAAACACGATGAAGAAAAATTAAAAACATTCTGGTCAATGGAACGGAAGGGGGGACGGGCTCCTCCGGGTAAAGCGGTCTTGTCACGGCAGTGGGCTCGGATGAAATTACGGGGACGGACTTGGCGGTCGGCATCGGAAAGAGTAGAGCATCTCTTAGACTAGCTAAATAATATATAGCCCTCAATATGAGGGCTATAGGACGGTCCCAGTCACCCCCAGCGAGGGTTTTAGATAATTTTATTACGAATCACCCACCTCTGAAACTGCCGTACATCTAATCTGTATCCCCTCCTGCGCACTATTTTAAAATCTTGCGCACTATTGTGAAATAGTGACGCATATATCGCCGTCTGAATTTTCCAGTCGAAAACTTCAACTCTCTACGCGCCATGTTGGTGACGTCACGGTATATGTGTGCGGGGCCGTTTGCAATTGAACATGGCGCGCGTATAAAGTGGAAGTTGTCGACTGGAAAATTCAAACGGCGATATATGCGTTAATATTTCACAATAGGAGGGGATAGAGATTAGATGTACGGCAGTTTCAGAGGTGGGTGATTCGTAATAAAATTATCTAAAACCCTCGCTGGGGGTGACTGGGACCGTCCTATAGCCCTCATACTAGAGGGCGGTATATTATTTAGCTACTCTTAGACCTACTAGTTTTCTCCCCGCCAAAGGAGGAGAGCCCTAGCGGTATATCATTCAGGAGGACGAGTTTGACCAGAAAATGTAGAGCACAATACAGCACGGCAGACGAATCGACCAACCTAATGTCGTCCCACATACCTTAAATACTTGGGAAGGATCACGGTATGCTTACAGCCACGATCATCTCAAGGTACTCCTTACTATGGTGTTCTATTTGTGCCAAGTTTCCGTCGCCTTTTCAAAACGCGACGTCGCCTTTTGAAACGCGACGTCGCCTTTTGAAACGCGACGTCGTGTTTCGAAACGCGACGTCGCGTTTTTAAAACACGACGTCGCCTTTTGGAAAACACGACGTCGCCTTTTAAAACGCGACGTCGCGTTTCTTTCCTATGTTTTTGCATTGTAAAACTCGACACAACGGAACTCGACGTCGCGTTTTCAAAAGGCGACGTCGTGTTTCACCCACGTCTTGTTTGGCAATGTTAAAAGATAGGAAAGAAACGCGACGTCGCGTTTTAAAACGCGACGTCGTGTTTTTAAAAGGCGACGTCGCGTTTTCAAAAGGCGACGTCGCGTTTCGAAACGCGACGTCGCCTTTCGAAACGCGACGTCGCCTTTCGAAACGCGACGTCGCCTTTTGGTCTTTCAACTGCGCATGTGCAGGTTTAGGGAGCATTTGTTATTAGTGAGCCAGAGCTATCCGCTTGACCATCTCAGAGAATTATAAGACAATCACAATAGTAGAGGGTTCCAATTCTATCAGCAAAACTGTGGGTTACAAGGTTGTCACCGTTATCGTGAAACTAGACTTTGATAGGAGAGCGAAGCAATAAGGGCAGAAACTCTTAACTGAGATTGGAATAAACGAACCTAAATTTGTGGCGGCGTCTCCGGGAATGGTTACACGCTTATTTTCCTATTTTTGATAAAAATAGGTGGTGGTAGCATTGACCTATCTGAACTAAGAGAATTTGTTTCTTTGCGATAGAGTGCCCAATTATTTTAAAACCGCTACATAGCGTATAAATAACTGTACAAAGGGTTCAAAGCTCAAATTCAATAACGCATTACTCAACTTGGTAAGTCACTTTTAATATCATTAACCTGAGAAGCACCTGGCTGGAATGTTTTCCACCCATGCAGATCAATCCAGCTTCCATTTTTACACCTGGTGGTGAAAGATTTACAGCCAAGTGAAAATGTGTTGGTCTAGGTAGAAACCGTTTTCACCGAGGACCGTTTTAACCCAGTTGAAATAAATTAATCAATCAACATTTAAATGTCCTCTATGGGTGACACTAACGGCACAGCTTCCACTTAGTGAGTCCATGAGTGCATTGTGCTATAACTGAATGCATAGTGAAATGGCAATTTAAAGTCAAGTAATAAACGACACTGCCAGCCGAGTTTTACACCCAAGATTAATGATACAATGTGAATAATATAAAAATAATAAAGCCTGCCAAACGTTTAGAGGACGGACGGGATGATTATCTTGAAAAAAAATTAGTTGGTCGCTGTACAAGTAACTGAAAGCTAATGAGGAAACATTGTCTAAATACATGCATTATGCGCACTAATAATGTCAGCTTGTTCTCGTCTTGAGGGGTGCGTATACTCAATGGATATACATGACCTAATTTCTGAGACGGATATAAGCACAGCGAAGTTTCCTACCACACATTTCATTTACACAGTCTTCTACATATATCTACATGTATGTCATTTGTCTTGTCTAACTAAAGCATTGTATCTATAGTCACAACACAATTTCTTGAAAATAAATGATCCCTAGACATGCGCAGTTCTACTATCAAAACACGACGTCGCGTTTCAAAAGGCGACGTCGCGTTTCGAAAGGCGACGTCGCGTTTCGAAAGGCGACGTCGCGTTTCGAAAGGCGACGTCGCCTTTTGAAAACGTCGCGTTTCAACGCGTTTTGAAACGCGACGTCGCCTTTTGAAAACGCGACGTCGCCTTTTGAAAACGCGACGTCGCCTTTTAAAAAACACGACGTCGCGTTTCTTTCCTATCTTTTAACATTGCCAAACAAGACGTGGGTGAAACACGACGTCGCCTTTTGAAAACGCGACGTCGAGTTCCGTTGTGTCGAGTTTTACAATGCAAAAACGTAGGAAAGAAACGCGACGTCGCGTTTTAAAATGCGACGTCGTGTTTTCCAAAAGGCGACGTCGTGTTTTAAAAACGCGACGTCGCGTTTTGAAAAGGCGACGGAAACTTGGCACAAATAGAACACCATACCTTTCGGGGGTCTTTTCTCTCGCACCTGTCTCGTTAAATTTCTCCTCGACTCAATTTCAACTTTCGAAAGTTCGATGCGTCAAATAGTGACATCATTACGGTCACATTATTTAGCTAAACAAGTCTCTACAAGTGCAAACGATCGTTTTTTCCTTCCAAAGCTTCTAGTGTGAAAACACAGCTATTAGAGTATGGGCCCGAATGTGTGTACAGCCGTGGTGTTTTCACACTAGAGGCTTTGGAAGGAAAAAAAATCACACTTTCCCATGCGTTAGTCTGATGAATTTTGTAGGAGTATATTATAACGTTCCAAAGTTCAAGCCTAAAGTGTTTTTAGACAGGGTAATCCGTTTATTTAAAATTTACCGTGGCTTTTACACCATGACACCGGTAAAATGACAAAAAATTCACACTTTCCCATCCGTTAGCCTTCTAAATTTTTAGTATCAACGAGGCATGGCTCGAAGACATCATAGAAAACCTGTTGAAACAAGACGAAGGAAAAAAAAACAAAAAGAAAAGACGGCAGATGAAAGAAAAAAGAAGATGACCGCTACAACAGTTTCGCAACAACAACAGCAGCAACAATATCTTGACGACTACTGCACGGAATTAAGACTGCAGAGGGACCCAACAGTGGCGGTAAAGCAATTACCATATACTCCCGAAAGAGGGACTTTCTGACTCAAAGCAAAATTCCAAAACATGAGCTCCCTACATGCCTACACCTAGGTAAACGGTAAATAACACCTAGTGAATGGGAACTTGCTACTAAGAGCACCTTGCACCAGGTAAAAACCCACACACTATAGTATGAATGGAAGTTACACAGTAATACTAGTCTAATATATACATCGAGTATAGCCGGACAAAGCCGAGTGTAAAAATTTAGTCGAAAGTCTCTGCCAAGACTCCCGAGTGTAAATTAGGAGGGGTGAGATGGAGATTGGTCATGGCGGACTTTTAGAATATGTGGGATATGAGGTGTGGAGATTGACATAGGTGTTATATATTTGAATGTGTATTGAGAAGCTGTAGAGGAGATGGAGACCATGGTAATCATCACAGAATATGTGAGATATGAGGTGTGGAGATTGGCATAGGTGTTATATATATTTGAATGTGTATTGAGATGGAGAATGGTAATGATCATAGAATATAGAGGAGAGGAGATTGACATTATGTGGGTCCTGGTGTTATATTTCAACGTGCCACGCCGAGTCTCTTTCGGAAGGACTGAATTGGCCCTGAAAAGGGTCGTTGTTTGATTTTTTAACCCTGTTTACTCAGGGGGGGGGGCTGACTTGATTGCCCAGGCTTACGGAGTAGTATGTTCCGGGGCGTTGTTGTTGGTGCTGCTGTTGTTGTTGTTGGTGCTGCTGTTGTTTTTGTTGTTGGGTGGGGACTGGCTGGCGATGGTGTTGTTGTTCCAAGACGTACTCTGTGGCCACCAGCCAGTCTCTCCCGCTGCCCCTCGCTAGCTGGTGTAGTTGGCGCCACGATACCGGGGTGTCGTTGGTGTTGTTCCTGACCATTCGTTTAATTTCTTGCAACCAAAATCGGTGGACGGTGTCTTCCAGTTGTTGTTGTTGTCGACTCTCCCTCACCACCCTCGCCTCCTTCGCAGTTGACATCTTTGCGACCACTTTCATTTTGCTTGCTGGAATAGGTCTGAATATGTCCTCACGCTTGGAAAGATTGTGATGGAATGAGCTGTCTCAGGCGTTTCTCATGGCTTTCGCGCCAAAGTACAGTGGATATCGATTGGCTGTCTAAGAAATTAGGCCACCAAGCTCGCAATGGCAAAATCTCAGGTTAAATGAATTCCTATACAATTACATGCACCGAATCATCGCGGACTTTCACGAAGGTAGGGGAACGAAGAGTACGAAAATAAACTATAACGTGTACGGACAAGGACTATAGAGTAGAACCTGCACTCGATACTTATACGAAGAGGTATATTAGTTATAGGGGGGGGGGCTATGTTAAATGAATTCCTATACAATAATATGCACCGAATGACCATGGACTTTCACGAAGGCGGGGAACGAAGTCATTTAAATAAAAATTATAACGTGTACGGACACGGACTATGCACTCTATATAGACAGGCCTCTCTAGCCGTTTTTTTTTCATTTACGACCATGGTAACGTGCGGAGCAGACGGTGAGCTTGCGTTGATCCAACTGACGCCCGACG
Source organism: Hanleya hanleyi (assembly GCA_036873755.1). Lineage (NCBI taxonomy): Eukaryota > Metazoa > Mollusca > Polyplacophora > Lepidopleurida > Hanleyidae > Hanleya > Hanleya hanleyi. The sequence continues at coordinate 17,607 of JAVTVY010014736.1, read as the reverse complement.
TCTACCTGATCGTCGATGACGATCAGCTGGAGCTCGTCGAAGAAGAACCGCGGGAGGTGAAGATTTTTTTTATCACCGTCGAGCTGAACTCTATTGACGCGGTTGCTACAGGGAAAAGAGCCCGAAGTCGATTTCATGCACGTGGGCATCGGTGTGAACATACGCAGTGGTGGTGACGATTCTTTTTTCCCCCGGTTGGAACAGCCTGGCGGCGCCCATATTACACTCCGCCCTTCATTATGGATGGCGCTGAAAGGTATTATCCCCGAGGTCGATGACTTACTGCACCCCGAAGTGAAAGAGCTAAAGCACCCTGTGGCTACCCGGGGTCTTACACCTGGCTGCCCCCTATTGTTGTACCCCAAACGAGTCGACCTCATCGATAATCGGGCTGTGTGTTGCTGTACGCACGAACCCAAAGCGCAGGTCTCTTTGTCACCGGAGGGTTGGACCACCTTGAAACGTGTGTTAAAGGGTGCACTGGACGGTGATAGCATTCACCTGTCTACATTTTCCGCGATTCCTTCTTTGCTCAACTCACCTGTCTGAAAGGCGGTCATTTTACCCTAGACCCTGATCTATGGACGCCCTGGAAGAAGTTGTCCCCATTGTCGACGAAGTACTATATGTATAGGGTCCACACAGTCTACAGTGTCAGTGTCTTACCATGAAGCGAACACACAAGACTTACGTTCACACCCCTTCGGGAAAGGGCACCCGAAAGGGTTCTCATGTGGACAAGGTGTTGACGGATTTGTATTACAGCCCAGCCAGTCCAGCCGCTTATAGCGCTGTGGGAGCGCTCACTCGAGCTGCGAATGGCATCAGTGGAGGTGAAATTCGGGAATGGTTAAAAACCCAAGACACTTATAGCTTACATCGAGCAGCCCGACGGCATTTTCGCCGTAACCGAGTCATCGTAGGAGGAATAGACGCACAATGGCAGGCGGATTTGGTGGATATAAGTCGATTTGCTTCCCACAATGATGGACATCGGTACATGTTGACCTGCATCTATATTTTATCCAAGTACGCGTGGGTGGTACCGATCCGGACCAAAACAGATTTTCAAGACGGATCGCAAACCCCTCTATTTGCAAACGGATGAAGACACAGAATTTCTCAACCGACACTTTCAAGCCTTTCTCAACAAACAGAAGGTGTTTTTCTTCTATACGTACAATGAGACCAAAGCCTCTGTGGTGGAACGGTTCAATCGCACATTGAAAGGACGGATGTACAAGTATTTTACAGCCAAAAACACCCGACGGTACATCGATGTGCTACCTCAGCTCGTCCGGGGGTACAATCGAGCCTATCATCGCAGTATCCAGCGGGTCCCTTTCGACGTGACGGAACGCAACGAACATCAAGTGCGCCGTACGCTGTACTCACCACTTGATGCACCTATAGCTTCACCCCGTTACAAACGCGGTGATGTGGTACGGATCAGTAAAGTGAAAGGTCAATTTGAGAAAAGTTACTTACCCAACTGGAGTGATGAGCACTTTGTGATTGTTCGCCACACTCGCCGAAACCCACACGTCTATCAACTGGAAGATCTACAAGGGGAAAACTGCAAGGCACGTTTTACGGGGCAGAATTACAACTGGTCGTCAAAACGCAGAAAGACTACTACACGGTGGAGGAGATTTTGAAACCGGAACGTCGACGTGGCAAACTGTTTCATTTCGTCCAATGGCAAGGTTGGCCCAGTTCGTTTAATTCCTGGGTCTCAACCCGTGACATGAAACGACTATAAATTCTACCTCACGTCTCCTACAGCGTTCAGTCTAGGGCTGTACCATGGATAGTGCACAACTTCCCTTACTGCTGCGCACTCGAAAAGGACAAGTCGGTACTGTCGTGTGTATATTAGCGCTTCTGGGTGTCTTGTTTGGAGGTGTCTTCTACGACTTGGCGTACCTGATATCTTGTTTCAACCTACCATCCTCACCAACACGCCCACCCGGCGCCCAACGTCAAGGGACTAATACCACCACCATAAACAAAACCAACAACCTATTCCTACCATCAGGAGGATACCACCAGTATCAACTCCGACGACGAAATATACCACAGGTGGGGCAAGCCGATTACCACGGCAACATACAACTCCGACAACTGTAGTGGGTGGGGTACTGTGGGGTTTACCACGCTTACCACGGCAACGGTACCCCCAGCACGACGATCCCCGGTGGGATCCACGACAACAGTGGTGGGCCTCGGAACGCCAGGCCCAAAACACGAAAAACTTAGTGGTGGGAAAAATGGACCTTCGGTGGCAGCATCCTTTCACGTGTCTCATCGCTGGACCGACTGGCTCGGGGAAAGCACAGTTCGTTCAATGTCTCATCCAACACTCGCCAGCGCTCATTTCTCCCTCCGTGGCCCACATCCTTTGGTGTTATGGAGCTTGGCAGCCTGCGTATAAGCGTATGGCCAAAATACCTGGACTCACCTTGGTGGAAGGGTTACCGACGGAGGACTTGGCCCCGGACACTTTGGTGGTGGTGGATGATCTAATGGCTGAAACGGATAGTCGGGTCACCCGGCTCTTTACCAAAGGCAGACATCATCGCCGGCTGAGCATCATCTACATCGTACAGAATCTGTTCAGTAAAAACAAAGAGCATCGGAACATCAGTTTGAATGCCCAGTATGTAGTGTTGTTCAAAACCCCAGAGACACGTCACAAATTATGCACCTGGCGAAACAGATGTACTCTAAAAACACTGCCTTTGTTCGGGAAGCCTTTGAAGATGACACACATGAGGCTCATGGCTACCTGCTCATCGACTTGAAACAAGGGACACCCTCGGCACTTCGATTGGGCGCCCAGATTTTTCCAGGCGAGTTCCAGACGATGTACACCCGCAAATAAAATAAGAAGACACTACCTCAAACCATTCAGTTCATCATCATGTCTGCGCGGATACGGAAGCACGCGCCGGCGCTCCGCATGTTACGCAGCGCGCTACCGGAGGTGGTCGGGGCCCTGGTGCGCGGCGCGGACGCGGCATTGGTACGGTGCTTGTGTGAAGTCGCTCATAATGTGTTAAAAGGAAATGTTCCTCTCAGTCCCCTGCAGAAAGGAAAATTGCAACGGCACAAGACGGGTCTCCGAACGCTGGTGAAGAAAACAATTTGAAAGAAAAAGACCTCAGCTCGAAGATGAAGTGTTGACCAGTGTCCCTAAGGCGTTCAAGACCAAAGCCCGTTTATTGTTGGACCGGGTGAAACAGAATCCTGATATGGGCTGGACCGAGCAGGGGGAACTGCTTATTCGAAACCGAGTGGTGCCGGGGTTCCATATCACCGATCTGATCAACGATACGGTGCGCTCTCGCAAACACTCTAATCCACCGGGCTGGGAAGCCTTTGCTCAAGAGTTGACACACACGTCCCTCGAGAATTGGTGGGTAATCCTCAACGCTGGACCTGGATGCAGCGTGACCAGCAATCGCCGAGTCGTGCACAACGACTGGCGCGACTCCCACAACCTTGGGATACCCCTTTAACACCCCCCCAAAACACCCCCTTGGCGGGCACGTTCTTTTCACCCCTATTCAAGATCTATGACTTGTAGCAAGTCACCGCGACGATCACGACGCCGGGTACAAGCGCCCAAGGTCTGGGGCAACTATTAATACCGGGAGCGGAAGCAGGAAAGCTCAGTCGCCATGTTTTACCTCATGTTGCCCAGTAACAGTTCGCTCGATGTGTTTCCCGAGAACATCGTGGCCAAGTACGTGACCCAGTTACCGCAACCGTTGCATTTACCTGGACGCTGGGAATGTGGACTCGTGGATATCCAATACCCTTACTTGTGGTACAACGTGCGAATCGGTGAAGTGTGGTACGAGGTGACCTACGAAGGGAAAGTAACCCGACTCACCCTATCCGAAGGCCAATACGATACCCCCAGAGAGTTCATGCAGGGGCTGAGAAGTCTGATGCATTATAAATCTCTATGGGATGTGGCGAATACTTCAAAACCAATCAAAACCTTTCCCTTTAAAAATCATGTGAACATCGATTACAACCCACACAACGAAAAGGCCTGTCTCACTCTCAGCCCCAACGTGGGTGTCGAAATCAGTCCTACCCTACAGCAAATGCTGGGTCTCGATCTACAGACGTTCTCTGGCCCCACCACCGACAGAGCCCCCGATGGATATGAAGGTGGGTTTCGTACGGACTCTTACGTCTACTCGGACGTGGTCGACAGCCACATTGTCGGAGTTGTCAACATACCTCTGTTACGGGTGGTCCTCATTAGAAAGAAGTATAGAGATCAAGTCACCCAGAGTTTCAACCACGTACTCTACCTACCCGTACGACACACCGATATCAACACTATCACGGTGGATATGAGATGACACGGGACGCCCGGTCGCATTCGAAGGACGGAAAGTGGTGCTGACACTTCATTTCCGACAAGCACGTTCTCCCCACTTCGTATAATGTACGTGCCTTACCAGTGCCATACGGCTAGCTATATAGATTATTACAAGAAACAAACGGAAGGTGGAGGTCAGGTCTTTAGCGGTGCACGCATGCAACGAGATCACGGGCTGGATAACATACTCGGGAACATCGTCAAAATGTTCTTACCCCTGGTGGCGCGTGGAGTAAAAGCAGTCGGCAAACAAGCGGTACGCAGTGGACTGCAAGTCGCCGGTGATGTCTTGGGTGGTGCGGGACCCCGACAAGCCTTGAAACGGCGGGCCAAAGAAGCAGGCAGCGTCTTGGTCACCAAAGCCCTTAAAAGACAACCTCCGTCATTCGACGACCAATACACCGACGAAGTACACCCCAGAAGAAGAAGAAGAAGAGAGACATGTTCGCATAAGGGCATTCATTCACTCCGAGTCGTGTCCGTCTACCAACAGTGAATTGGATTTGTGGACTATTCCACGCACACAGACCAGTGTCGCCGAAGGTCGTTGAGTAGAACATCGTCCCCTGGCTAGCCTTACGGGAACGGGGCCGCTCGAATTTACCATTTAAAACAAAGATACGGCCTACCTGGATTTAGCCCACACGTACTTTTACGTGAAAGCCAAAGTGGTGCAAGGAGACGGGACGGATATCGACGACGATGCGGCCGTAGCCCCAGTGAATCTCTGACTGCACTCGATGTTCCAGCAGGTCGATATCAGTCTGAATGATCAACTCATCAGTATATCCACCAATACGTACCCGTACCGAGCCTACATCGAAACGTTATTGTCGTACGGAGAAGATGCCAAAAAAAACACACTTGCCAGCCCCACTGTATTACAGGGATACGCCGGGAGATATGGATGCGACCACCATACATCGCAAGAGGTTTACAGCCGGTAGCAACTCCGTCGATATGATGGGCCGACTGCACACCGACCTGTTCCTGCAAGACCGCTACCTGATGAACGGTGTATCTATCAAGATCAAGTTGATCCGTTCCCCACCCACCTTCGCCTTGTTGGCCGGCGGAGATGTCCCCAATTACAAGATCATCATAGAAGAAGCAGCCCTGTTTGTCCGTATCGTGGATTTGCAACCTGGGGTGCTGGTGAGTCAAATGGAAGCCTTATCAAAAAAACCCAGCCTGTACCCCATCCGTCGCGTACAGACCAAGGTGTTCTCTGTGCCAGCGGGTACGATGATGGCCAATAGAAAAAAAATATTTCTAGGGATCTGGCTAAACGTCTTACCTTGGCGTGTGTGGCCAACACCAGTTTCAATGGGAACTGGGGTGAGAGTCCGTTCCACTTTCAACATTTCAACATCAACTTTGTGGCACTGCACGTGGCTGGCCATCAAATACCAGCCCGACCGGTACAACCAGATTTTGGTAACGGTCAATATGTGCGGAGCTACCTGAACCTGTTTACAGCCACAGGACAAAACAATCAGGACGAAGGGAATACGATCACTCGACGAGACTCTGGCCGTGGATACTCATTATTTGCCTTCGACCTCACCCCTACCTTGGAACACAATCATCAGCTGGCCTTGCTCAAGAAAGGAAACTTACGGTTGGAACTGCGTTTCTCCGTACCTCTACCCAATACCATTAACGTGATTTGCTACGCCGTCATCACAGCGGCTCAGAATAGAAACGTCCTGTGTGACTACGCCAGCTAACATGGATACAGAGCAGCTCATCACCATACTCCAGCGGGATCCCCGGGTACCCTTTCGAGGTGTGTTTCCACGCAATGTCTTTCCGCCCATCAACCCCTGCGGCCTACATCCTGATTACAGACCCCCATACTCGACCGGGTGAACATTGGGCGACTGTTTACGCGAACGCCCTGGGCCAAGGAGAATACTTTGATTCCTACGGACTTGCACCTGTTCACTCCGATTTGACCCAGTTCATGAACGAATCTACTACAGTCTGGCACTGGAATACTAAAAGATTACAAGGACTCTTGAGTAGTGTATGCGGACAGTATTGTGTGTTTTATCTCACTCACCGGAGTAGAGGACATTCTATGCAAACGATCGTACAGATGTTTGATGATTTTTCTCAAGCCGAAGACCGTGATGTCTTAGTGTACGACTGGGCTGCCTCTCGCTTTAATGTTCATGCCCCATTTCTCTGGTTGTCTTAATTTAAAAAAAAATTGTACCGCCGCCGCGGTGTTCTTATTGTTTTTTCTGAAGTTCATTGATGTTCAATAAAAAAAATCGTGAAAACACAAGTGGTGTTTATTTTATTTTATTTTTTTGATTCAGGTGAACAAGAATTACACAAGAATGTATAGAATATGTACAAGAATGTCAACAATACAGTAGGTGTATATACAGAACCCACAATGTGTAGGTCTAAGTGGCGATGCCATTTTACAGTTCTCGTGTTATGTCATAGTTCACAGTATCAAAGTCCTATTCTCATAAGTCCAGGTAGGTGGTACTGACTCCATCGGGAAGGACTTTTGGGATAAAAGAAAGTGAAGGCATCCCGTTGCTGAATGTACGTCCGCATCTGGTGGTCGACGACCCGGAATCCTCTGTTGGTTCCACTAGCACTGGCCTGGCTTTGGAGCACGTCCAGGTAGAGGGCTTTGTCGATGGCAGGGTCGCGCTGGTTGACCCCTTTGCATCTGAACTTGTTGTTTTCGTCTCCATCGTAACAGTAGTACGTCTTGGACGACAGGGCGATCATGGCATCACCACTCCACTCTAACTTAAACAACCCCGGAGTCCTCTTGTCGTACTGGTAATGGTCTTTTCTCGGTAGCCACTGGTCCCATTCCGCCTCATACTGGGCTCGTAGTTCCGATTTCACGAGACTCCCAATCCGCATTAGAGACGGCCATATAGGCAGAATCGGTGCCCATTTCCATCAATTGCCAGTCTGACACACCCATGAAATCGTATAAAAATTGCAGCATCCTCAGCTTGGCCACCTGGTATACCATACATCCAATTTGGAGCGGTAAGTTGTAACGCGTGATCTTTTTGGCTGAAGTGACTTTATACGTATCGTCATCCATGACGTCGACGGACCGAAACAGTGGCGAGTTGATCTTTTTGCGCGCTTGTGGGGTAGTGCAGATATTCACGTTCAAGTGCTTGTCTTGGTTGGTCACAGTTTTCCCATAATAGCCATTGCCCGTCAGTTTTCAGGATTCGCCGATAATGGCCTTACTGGGATCCTTATCTCCTTGACGACGGGCAGACGTCACGCAAAACAGGTGTTCGGTACATACTGTATGACTTGATACACGCGCGTCACTTGGAGCCCGTGACTCATGTACCACTGTAGTAGAGGGGTGCCCAGCAAGATTTTCTCCCCCCACATCCTCCCAATCAGCATCCGACGAGGTTGAGGCAGGAAGTGGTGTTCCTCAGCAATATGAGGCGCCGTTTGTCACTTTCTGATTTAATCTACTGATTTATAAATATCGGGTATTTAGCAGTCGGATATATAAATGTGCATAAAATGAGCGTGAAATAAACACCGACTTTAGTCAATTTTAAATCCTATATCAGCGAATAAAATCCGAGAAATATTTATAAATACCTATATTAGATTTCAAGATATATATATATCTCTCGTTGTGTTATTTCTGGGATATAAATTCCTCCACAATGTATATATATATTCCTGACAAACGATTTCTTATTTATATATCCGAGGTAACGTATCTTACTGATATATAAATATTTCAAAATGTGCTGTTGGGTATATATATATATATATATCCAGTCTTCGTCTAACTCCGGATTTACAAATACTGAACTGAGAAAGTCTCATATATAGATATCCTATTTATAGTATGCTAATAGTATGCTGATGAGTCTCAAAAACCGATGACGTCGTCGGTTTTGGTGTTGGTTTAGATCATATTGTCTATTTCGTGTTTCAGGTGACAAAAGTCCTTGTAATCCGTGGGCAAGACATAATGAATACTAATAATAATAGCTTTCTATAAATTATGTGCTTCTGCGAATAACGCTGGTTAAAAGTAAGAAGTACCTGAATGAATTTGCCCGATAATATTCACAGATGACCCACAAATTAGCGTGTGTTTACAATACCGCACATGAGAATCTGCGGAATGATTGAGCGATGTTTGCCGACCCTTGGTACACTTGAAGAGGCTTAGTGTGACATCATCATTTTTGCGGTAAACGTATCGCAACTCATTAGCATATTATAACTGGGATATCTATATATGAGACTTTCTCAGTTCAGTATTTGTAAATCCGGAGTTAGATGAAGATGGATATATATATACCCAACTACACATTTTTAAATATTTATATATCAGTAAGATACGTTACCTTGGATATATAAATAAGAAATCCTTTATCAGGAATATATATATATGGTGGAGAAATTTATATCCCAGAAATAACGCAACGAGAGATATATATATATCTTGAAATCCAAAATAGGTATTTATAAATTTTTCTCGGATTTTATTCGCTGATATAGGATTTAAAATTGACTGAACTTGGTGTTTATTTCACGCTCATGTTTTGCAAATTTATATATCCGACTGCTAAATACCCGATATTTATATATCCGACTGCTAAATACCCGATATTTATAAATCAGTAGATTAAATCAGAAAGTGACAAACGGCGCCTCATACAGCAAAGGCGCTCATGGCCTCTACAATGTCGTCTCGACTCACCAGCGTGTTCTTACCGATGGGAGGTCAATGGGCGAATAGTGGCCTCAGATTGTCGGTAACATGGAGGTCACATTCTACAAAGCCGTAGAGGTCCCCGGAACGAAAGGCGTCGAGAATCTGTGGTGTAGTGAAGAGTCGCCGGTGACTGAGGGGGTACTCCCGTGCTTTAAGGAAGTCGCGTAAGTGTGGTAGGGCCTGGCACATGGTGAAATTACAACGCTTATAAGGGAAGTGGGAAGAGGGGCCGACATACTGACAGAGCCACATGACTTCACAGTATAGTCTTCTGGTTAACCTATTATAAAGCACATACCAAGAATCTAACGATTCGTGATATGTGTTGTATCTCAGGTACGCTTTTATTGTACCTGTTCATGTAGCAACTTGGATTACAAGCGTCTAGTCCGTCATTCATAATCCAGCCGTCGTCCATTAGAGAATATCCGCGTCCATAATCCAAAGACCTATTCCATTTTCCATATAACAGTATTAGCACCTAATTCAAGAAGACAATCATAGTATACATAAACATAGGCTTGTTTCCTGCAAGAGAGAAGCGGTCAACAGTTTTCAATGATGCCGGCAAGACATCATGATGTTCCAAAAATATCAAATCCGTATCGCTGATCACTATTCCTAATCCATAATATTCGTTGTAAAGTCGTCATCTAAGAATGATGTATCTCAGTCACGCTTTGATTGTGACTGTTCATATGAGTACCATGAGGTTCTTGAAGTACATGGGTTCATACGGCCCCTAGCCCCGGGTTAAGCGGAATTAGACACAAGTTACGAAACGTAGCGCCATAGATCTTGCACGCTACGTTCGTATTTTGCTATCAGCATGCGATATGTATCGCCAAATTTGAGAAAATTTGAGTGGAGGCGCTTGGTGGAATAGCCCTGTTTTTTAAGTTTCTGCACCAATGTTTTGTGACGTTGATTAAAATCGTCACATTTAACACAGGATCTAGCAAATGCTACTAAGCGAGATATGTATACGCCATATGCAGGTCCCACTGGAATATTACTGTCCAGAAAGGGATAGTTTACGATGTCGAAATTGTAATCATCTCTCTTGTCATGAAGTCGGCGAGAGAGAATGCCCGCTTCATTTTTATAGAGATAGAGATCTAAATATGATGTGCCTGTAGGGCTATCTGTAGTTTCCTTCAAATCCAGTGAAGGTGGATATATATCCTTCACTGCGTCATTTATATAGCGATTATCCACAGCGAGAAGATCGTCTATATAGCGTTTGGTGAATGAGAAGGAACGGGCTTTGAATGGATCGGTTTTTGAAAGCGCCTGCATATAGTCATACTCATAAGAGAACAGATACAGGTCAGCCAACATGACATGACCACACGGCCCCTAGCACCGGCATAAGCGATATTAGATACAAATCTATAGAGCTATGATGGAAATGCTCTGACAACTCGTATATTGGTAATTGGTGAGCTGTGTCGCTGTGACAACTCGTACACTGGGAATTGGTGAGCTGAATCCTCGTGAGATGAAAATGACGGCATTTAACACAAAAGACTAGTCTGTAAGGCCCGATGTCGACCCAGCATCAACTTCCCACAATGCCAACATATATCAAAGACCAAAATGTCTGTACAGGTGGCGGGCCTCGGGGACGAAACGTTCACCAGCAGAATTTCGCCATATACAGGTAAAAATTAAAACGCATATAAGGGAAGTAGGAAGAGGTGCCGACATACTGACAGAGCCACCTGACTTCACAGTATAGTCTTCTGGTTAACCTATTCTAAAGCACATACCAAGAATCTAACGATTCGTGATATGTGTTGTATCTCAGGTACGCTTTTATTGTACCTATTCATGTGGCAACTTGGATGACATGACCACACGGCCCCTAGCACCGGCATAAGCGGTATTAGATGCAAATCTAGAGAGCTATGATGGAAATGCTCTGACAACTCGTATATTGGTAATCGGCGAGCTGTGTCGCTGTGACAACTCGTACACTGGGGATTGGTGAGCACTCCCACATTTCGATGAGGTGGTACTCCAACTCTCCACCACTTCTGCCCGTAGTTGTTTTGCTGTTTTTCCACGCCGTTCGTTGAAGCTTTCAGCGCTGAAGTGACATTCGTGGCCGTGCCAGTAACACCCGTAAAATTGAAACACGGTAGGTGTTCCATGTACAAGGGCAAACCCATCGACGGGGAGTCGGCGATCTCCTATCCGCTTCTGTGTGGCGTTGGTTTGATGTATAGAAATACCCCGTCGATAGGCTTCCCAGTCCAACCACTGGTCAGCGAGATGTTTGTACGGCGTACGTTAAGGTCTGAAATACTGGCCTTCCGCCAACCAGCGCGTATAATGACCGCTTGGCATGGGCTGGGCTAGGGACCACAGATACAGCGCATTGGCATCGAATCCAATGATTTTGTCACAGGGTGTCCCACCTCGAATGGTTGTGACGTCCTTCTCGTGGTAGCGATGAAAAATAAGGCTCGGCCCACCGACGATGTTCTGCTTCAAACAATCATACATGTCCTCGTGTTTTTGTTGATTGAGAGAAAAGTAGTCAGGTAAATCTTGAAAGAGATGCCGAAGTGCAAGACCTGGCAAACTCAAACACTCCTTGAATATGTCGACGTGCATCTCACAACGAACGAGTTGGGCCATTTTCTCCGCCGCTTCGAGGAATGGAATGACATCTAAGTTGTTATAATACACCAGGAAATCTCGCAAGGTCTGCATGTGTTGGTCGTTCCATACCTGATGAAGTTCCCGGTACGTTTCTTCAGAACATTCCACCTACTTGAAATCGTCGAAGAAAGCGTCCCGGGATGGCAACTATGTTTCCTCCAAGCGGTCGATCGTGGACATATAGGTGTAAGGGAACCTCCCTTTGGTGTGTGCACAGTCATAGGCCTTCACTCACTGATCATAGATATAATTGGGAGCTAGGTAGTTGCGTACATCCAGGAAATGGAGTGACGTGGTCGTCAGGGCCATGTGATTATGGATCTTTTTGATGACGGACTTGATGGTATTTGACTGGGCCAAGTAGGGGTATAGAAATTTCTTGACCACGTTGAGATCGTATCGGCCCGAATTGAAGCCGAGCACGGGTAACTGGGACAAGTATTCTAGGAATCGGGCTTTCAATTTCTCCGCGTACGGCTTGGGTAAGGGTACATCCGGCGGCTGAATATCCTGCATCTCCGACTCCGTCTCCGACTCCGACTCTTCATCGTCGCTGAGCGATACACCGGGTGTAGGAATACGATCGTCGAGTAGGTCCAGTACTTCCTGGAACTTGGACACCAACAGTTCCGTACTGGCCGCACTGACTTCCTCTAAATACACCATCAGACGGGTAATGAGGTCATGGGGTCCCCGGACGAAACGAAACATACGGGTGCAGCGTCATAGCCGGGAACGTTGGTGGAAATGCTGACACTAAGCGGAATATGGCGCTGCGTCCACTGTGTTTTGACTGAGAAAGTGTCCATAGGTTCCAAAATCGCTTCAAATTACAACACATATAAGGGAAGTGGGAAGAGGTGCCGACATACTGACAGAGCCACATGACTTCACAGTATAGTCTTCCGGTTAACCTATTCTAAATAGCATAGCACGCCCGGTAAGGAAAATAACGGTCCTGTAGTGGTATGACAAGACCCTCATCAGCCAGCTCTTCGAAAATAGTAGGCGTGTTATGGTACACACCACCAGGAAATTTCCATTTCACAGTGTTTTCACAAATCTTCTCATGCCGATGTAAATCACGAGAGTGTTTAAACACCCGATGGCATTGAGTACAACTGTAGGACTGGGCGTACAGGCTGATATCGTAGATAAGGGAAAAATGACTCACCCCGCCGTAGTCGAAGACATTGACTTTCATCGTAGAGGCATACCGTTCTGTTGAGCGATGAACCAATTCAGCCACATATTGAGGTGTGTCACCGTCCTTCCCCCGTAGCAAACGGTATACAAAGATATTCACCTGCAAAAGCGATTCCACGACATGCAAATACTTAAATGACACTCCCCGGAATCGTCGCGGGTCTATGTCTTCTGCCTCTAGATACTCTTCCCAATAGCAGTTGGCCACTCTATCACAAGCATAGGGATTGCACTCGTCCAAATGAACGGCCAAACACCGAAACAGACATTTCTGGTCTTTGTAGGGGCCATGTGCGCCACCCGTTAACGCATACATGCCTTTTCGATGGGCCAGCCAAGACGGAAGATTGACATGAGCGCCGATGGGATGATCTCTCAATTTGGTCACGAAAAATGTCACGTTGGTCACCATTTTCACAGTCCATTTGTTGTTGGGACGTTGCAGACGGGTCCATTCCAAAGGATCTAACGTAGTGAGCTGCTCGACGATAGGCTGGAGAGAAATAGCATCCGTCATCGTGAACGGCTGGTCAAACACTTAGGTATTATTACTGGGATAAAAATACCGCAGGGCGTTAAGCTAAGCGTTGACGGGCGTTACTTCGGCAAGGCAGATAAAGGCTATATATTGTCCCGGAGAGGGCCGGGCATTGCCAATCCCAGAGGGGAAAAACCTGGATGTTGAAGAGTACCCGGATGTTCACGAATGTTCCACGGTCCCCGGATGTAAAAACCCGGATGTAGAAGAATACCCGGATGTTGAAGGTCAGTACATGCATTCCATACTTCCCAGATCCTGTAAGTAGTATATATAACCCTTCTGCCTTCATCGTGACCTTTGACCTCTGAGTGCACTCTATCCCATGATGCATCACCAAAGGTCAATAAATGTCTGTGTGCGCAGGTGTTCTACGCAAGTATGACGTTTCTTTCGGTATGCGTGAATCGGGCGTGACCTGGGTATGAATGGCTGACCTATATCCGGGTCCTCGGTGTTATTGTTTACATCCGGGTCTTACATTCTGAATGATAGGAATGCATGTACTGACCTGTATCCGAGTACTTCGTGTGTTTACCCGTACATCCGTGTCCTGCTATCGAGGTTATTGTTTACAGCCGGGTCTTCGGTCCGGATTGAATGATAGGAATGCATGTACTGACCTGTATCCGGGTACGGTATTTTTCCATGGACTGGGCACTTTACATCCGGGTCCTTGTGACCTTGTTTTACAACCGGGAACTTGTCCATCCGGGTTGTTACAGCCGGGGACTTTTCCATCCGGGGGACTATATCCGAGTTTTAGCGAAAAATTGGCCTATAAAAGTCAGCAGTACGGCATTGCTTCATTCGTTGGCCTGCCTAACCGGGATTTTCTGCCTACCTGACCAGCACCTATCTGAGCCTACCTGAGCCTGCTTGACCAGCCTGTCTACCTGATCTACCTGTATCTGCCTGCCTGACGAGGAGATACCTGTTTCGACAATAGCATGAGCCGACGCGATCACTCAAGATCTCCCCTGAGACGAGGTAACAACAGTATGAGACGAGGGAAAGACTTCCCGGTAGACCCAGCTGGGCCTTCGGCTGAAGCATTACCCGAAGACCAGCCTGTGAATGAGAGTTATCGACGCCACTGGAACACGATACGCCATTGGACTTTTCGACTACAGGATCTCACGCATCTTCCTACCTATGCCGAGAGCATGTTTAGAGACCAAGTGACTTCCTTTAAGTTGAATATGACATTCGGCTACATTCTGCGGCACAAAGAGACGGATCAACTGCGGTATTTTTATCCCAGTAATAATACCTAAGTGTTTGACCAGCCGTTCACGATGACGGATGCTATTTCTCTCCAGCCTATCGTCGAGCAGCTCACTACGTTAGATCCTTTGGAATGGACCCGTCTGCAACGTCCCAACAACAAATGGACTGTGAAAATGGTGACCAACGTGACGTTTTTCGTGACCAAATTGAGAGATCATCCCATCGGCGCTCATGTCAATCTTCCGTCTTGGCTGGCCCATCGAAAAGGCATGTATGCGTTAACGGGTGGCGCACATGGCCCCTACAAAGACCAGAAATGTTTGTTTCGGTGTTTGGCCGTTCATTTGGACGAGTGCAATCCCTATGCTTGTGATAGAGTGGCCAACTGCTATTGGGAAGAGTATCTAGAGGCACAAGACATAGACCCGCGACGGTTCCGGGGAGTGTCATTTAAGTATTTGATGTCGTGGAATCGCTTTTCCAGGTGAATATCTTTGTATACCGTTTGCTACGGGGGAAGGACGGTGACACACCTCAATATGTGGCTGAATTGGTTCATCGCTCAACAGAACGGTATGCCTCTACGATGAAAGTCAATGTCTTCGACTACGGCGGGGTGAGTCATTTTTCCCTTATCTACGATATCAGCCTGTACGCCCAGTCCTACAGTTGTACTCAATGCCATCGGGTGTTTAAACACTCTCGTGATTTACATCGGCATGAGAAGATTTGTGAAAACACTGTGAAATGGAAATTTCCTGGTGGTGTGTACCATAACACGCCTACTATTTTCGAAGAGCTGGCTGATGAGGGTCTTGTCATACCACTACAGGACCGTTATTTTCCTTACCGGGCGTGCTATGCTATTTAGAATAGGTTAACCGGAAGACTATACTGTGAAGTCATGTGGCTCTGTCAGTATGTCGGCACCTCTTCCCACTTCCCTTATATGTGTTGTAATTTGAAGCGATTTTGGAACCTATGGACACTTTCTCAGTCAAAACACAGTGGACGCAGCGCCATATTCCGCTTAGTGTCAGCATTTCCACCAACGTTCCCGGCTATGACGCTGCACCCGTATGTTTCGTTTCGTCCGGGGACCCCATGACCTCATTACCCGTCTGATGGTGTATTTAGAGGAAGTCAGTGCGGCCAGTACGGAACTGTTGGTGTCCAAGATCCAGGACGTACTGGACCTACTCAACGGTCGTATTCCTACACCCGGTGTATCGCTCAGCGACGATGAAGAGTCGGAGTCGGAGACGGAGTCGGAGATGCAGGATATTCAGCCGCCGGATGTACCCTTACCCAAGCCGTACGCGGAGAAATTGAAAGCCCGATTCCTAGAATACTTGTCCCAGTTACCCGTGCTCGGCTTCAATTCGGGCCGATACGATCTCAACATGGTCAAGAAATTTCTATACCCCTACTTGGCCCAGTCAAATACCATCAAGTCCGTCATCAAAAAGATCCATAATCACATGGCCCTGACGACCACGTCACTCCATTTCCTGGATGTACGCAACTACCTAGCTCCCAATTATATCTATGATCAGTGAGTGAAGGCCTATGACTGTGCACAAACCAAAGGGAGGTTCCCTTACACCTATATGTCGACGCTCGACCACTTGGAGGAAACATAGTTGCCATCCCGGGACGCTGTCTTCGACGATTTCAAGTAGGTGGAATGTTCTGAAGAAACGCACCGGGAACTTCATCAGGTATGGAACGACCAACACATGCAGACCTTGCGAGATTTCCTGGTGTATTATAACAACTTAGATGTCATTCCATTCCTCGAAGCGGCGGAGAAAATGGCCCAACTCGTTCGTTGTGAGATGCACGTCGACATATTCAAGGAGTGTTCGAGTTTGCCAGGTCTTGCACTTCGGCATCTCTTTCAAGATTTACCTGACTACTTTTCTCTCAATCAACAAAAACACGAGGACATGTATGATTGTTTGAAGCAGAAAATCGTCGGTGGGCCGAGCCTTATTTTTCATCGCTACCACGAGAAGGACGTCACAACCATTCGAGGTGGGACACCCTGTGACAAAATCATTGGATTCGATGCCAATGCGCTGTATCTGTGGTCCCTAGCCCAGCCCATGCCAAGCGGTCATTATACGCGCTGGTTGGCGGAAGGCCAGTATTTCAGACCTTAACGTACGCCGTACAAACATCTCGCTGACCAGTGGTTGGACTGGGAAGCCTATCGACGGGGTATTTCTATACATCAAACCAACGCCACACAGAAGCGGATAGGAGATCGCCGACTCCCCGTCGATGGGTTTGCCCTTGTACATGGAACACCTACCGTGTTTCAATTTTACGGGTGTTACTGGCACGGCCACGAATGTCACTTCAGCGCTGAAAGCTTCAACGAACGGCGTGGAAAAACAGCAAAACAACTACGGGCAGAAGTGGTGGAGAGTTGGCGTACCACCTCATCGAAATGTGGGAGTGCTCACCAATCCCCAGTGTACGAGTTGTCACAGCGACACAGCTCACCGATTACCAATATACGAGTTGTCAGAGCATTTCCATCATAGCTCTCTAGATTTGCATCTAATACCGCTTATGCCGGTGCTAGGGGCCGTGTGGTCATGTCATCCAAGTTGCCACATGAATAGGTACAATAAAAGCGTACCTGAGATACAACACATATCACGAATCGTTAGATTCTTGGTATGTGCTTTAGAATAGGTTAACCAGAAGACTATACTGTGAAGTCAGGTGGCTCTGTCAGTATGTCGGCACCTCTTCCTACTTCCCTTATATGCGTTTTAATTTTTACCTGTATATGGC
>JAVTVY010014735.1:0-61627 GCA_036873755.1 Hanleya hanleyi | reverse complement strand
TCCAGTCTCACATGTGCTAGCCTCCCATCAACCCGGGACACAGTGCTCTTCTTTTACGTAGATTTACCATATTAAATCAAATGAGAGGTGACGTAAAGGTGCGACGGTTATGAGAACGGTATCTTAAATTGCGCGTATTTCGCAGTTTAGAGACTGAAGACACATGGACCAGGCGGCGAGGTTGAAATATTGACGGTAAGTATAATCAAATGCAGCCTAAAAGTATAATACGCATCTGTAACATCGATCAGTCGCATATTTGTTATCTTTGTGAGCATTATGGCCTGTTTCTGGGATTAAAATTGGCCGACAAGTGTTATTTTGAAGCTGTGTACTTTCACTATCAGTGCTTCCCAGACAAAGAAAAGGCTGTCTTGCGCATGCGCAAATACCCTGTTCAGCTCATGTCATTAAACGGCGGGAATGTTCTGACAGAAAATACGCTTTTGTATATCGCTTTAAGTGCATTCGCTTCAATGAACTAAATGCCCTTATTCAAATTTAGTTTCTTTCATTCTTAATCACAGTGCTGTACACTTATGATGATGTGTAGGTTTAAAAAATTATTCCAAATGAATTCTTAAGTTAATTTTCTTAGATGGGGTCATCTTTTTCCTTTTTTTCCAGAAAGTAGCGGCGAGAGTTATTTGCCCTTGAGTGACTTGTGTTCCCCCGGTATGCAACTGAACCAGACGACATTTATGTTTTTCCATTGTGCTACTTCCAATCCAAGGATTAATAAAGTATATAGTTTTAGTGTATTCAAGTCTTTTGTGAAATTCATGTAGCATAGCTACTTTAGACGAGAAATGTCTGCTAACTGTATACTTGGACACAAAATTTGTACCACTCACGTATCTGTCAATATCTTTCAGCCAGGGCTTGTCCTTTAACAGTCTGTCTCCGTGTTTGGCACACAAAGCATCTCTCGACCATCGATCTTCTGTGTCATAGTCGATCAACCCGCCTGTATTCCACGTTAAAAAAGTTGCCAATTGTACACTATTTCCTTTACCGGTGGCCATAACAAATTGTATAGAAGGATCATCCAATTTCAGTCCAAATTAAAGTTCATTTGCGTACCATTCAATATAGTTCAAAATCAAAAATGGCGGCTGAACTGGGTGCGTTACAAATTTTTACTCGGAAACGGACCGAAACACATTTTGATAAAGTTGAATGCGATCAATGTAATATGGTACAATTTATTTAATTAAAAGAAATCAAATTGGTTTTAGATTATAGATAATCATGTATGTGTACGATAGGAAATGTTTTTGACGTAAATTGTCATTTAGAGCAGTATATTGAAAACCACGAGAAATACGGATTCCGGACTAGAGTTCAAGTTAGCATTTTGGATTGACTGCAGGCCACTAAATCTACCACAAACGAAAAAAGAGTTCTCCGTTCACCACGGCATATCGTCGGACTCACAACAACAACAGATATTTTTGTTCTTTTGTACCGTTCTTGGCGTGCGCGATTTATCACGGCCCTGAGAATAAAATCAGGCTCGCTGTGGTGCGCGACCACACTCGCGCACCTCAAAAACGAAAGATTGTAAACCTGAAAATGAAATTTGAATTTATCGGTTACCGTACTCACCTGGTTCTGTCAAGATACAAGATACAAGATTTATTTAAACTCAGAATTACAATATAAGACAACGCTAGCTCATAAGAGCTAATATATCTGAGCATTATAATAAAACAACAGATAACAATAATAATCACTTAAAATGACCTATTGCATTTGTACATAATATTATCACAGCTAGAACAGATCGACATAAAATTGGAATACCTAAGATTTGCAGAAGTTTCAACTGCGCGTAAAACCACACAAACATATCGACATAAAACTGGATATTTCATATTGATAATATGATCACAGTTAAAACATATCGACATAAAACTGGATATTGCACATTGATAATATGATCACGGAACCTTAAAACATATCGACATAAAACTGGACATTGCATATTGATAACATGATCACAGTTAAAACATATCGACATAAAATTGGAAGGCCTAAGATTTGCAGAAGTTACAGCTGCACGTAAAACCATTCCATGATTTAATTAGTCTGCGAAAGACATTTATATCCACTGTCGTCCTCATATTTTCTGGCAATTCGTTCCAGACTTTGGACCCGAAATCAGTAAAAGAATGGAGACCAGCATTTACTGTTCGACTATGCTGTCTAACAGCTTTGTTACTGTTTCGTAAATTATAATGACTCGGACGTATGCTGATCATATCATTGATGTACTGAGGATTTAGTTTATTTACACATTTAAAAACTTCAGTGGCAATATTTCGAAGTCTGGATAGCTCCAAACTAGGTAAATTTGCTTTTAAAAGAAGATCATCGTAAGAGGAAGTAAAATCCTGAAAAACAAATTTCAGGGCTCTATATTGCACTTTTTCTAATTTCTTCGTATTTGTGGTACCACAGAAGTGCCACACAGCTGGGCAATATCTAAAATTTGACAATATAAAAGATTTATATATTAACAATCTGGTGGCTTGGTCCAGGCTTTTAGCAAACCGTTTCAGCACATTTAGTTGTTTGCTAGCACTTTTGATGACATTTGAGACATGCATATCAAATTTAAGAGTGTTTTCCAGTTGTACACCCAGATGCCTAGCATTTTGGGTGCTGACAACAGTGTTTCCATCAATATCAAGAGTGGTCCCCCTATATCATTTGAGATCATAACCTGAAATTTATCAGGGTTTGCTTGCATCTGATTGTTTTTACACCAGTTTATTACATTCGAGCTTTCAGATTTAATTTTACATATAACTTCATGTTTATCATGTCCGCTGACTAAAACAGAGTTGTCATCAGCAAAATTGAAAGGTTTGCCCTGGGTCAGACTCGAAAAGATATTTCCTTTGTACTGGCATCCATCCTTGCAACCTCATCTTGACAAGCATTTCTTTCCATTTATAGCAGTAATACTAGAATATATTTGCACAAAATTTCTCGCCAATGTCGAAGTTGTATATAGCAGTTTCCGGTCCATTTCCGCTGCATTGGAAACAGAGCGGAAACTGACATCAGTTTTTGTCCAGTTTCCATGTACCGGAATCTGGGCGGAAACCTAGGTCAGTTTCTGATCTGTTTCTGCTCAAGCGGAAACCGGCTGGAAACTTGAATAGCAGTTTCCAGTCTATTTCCGCTGGATTGGAAACATGGGGGAAACTCGCATTGGTTTCCGAGCTGTTTCTGCTCGAGCGGAAACAGGTCTGAAACTCCAGCACCAGTTTTCAGTCCATTTCCAATGCATTGGAAACAGAGCGGAAACTAACATCAGTTTCCCACCCGTTTCCGCTGAAGCGTAATCTGGGCGGAAATTTAAGGACAGCTTTCCGTCCAGTCTCCGTGCACCAGAATCTTAGCGGAAACCTATGTCAGTTTCCGACCTGTTTCTGCGCAACCGGAAACAGGCTAGAAACTTGATAGCAGTTTCCGGTCCATTTCCGCTCCATTTCCGATGCATTGGAAACAGAGCGGAAACTAACATTAGTTTCCCACCCGTTTCCGCTGAAGCGTAATCTGGGCGGAAACCTATGTCAGTTTCCGACCTGTTTCTGCGCAACCGGAAACAGGCTAGAAACTTGATAGCAGTTTCCGGTCCATTTCCGCTCCATTTCCGATGCATTGGAAACAGAGCGGAAACTAACATCAGTTTCCCACCCGTTTCCGGTGAAGCGTAATTTGGGCGGAAACTTAACAACAGGTTTCTGTCCAGTTTCCGTGCACCGGATTCTTGGCGGAAACAAAAACACCTGTTTCCACTGGTTTCCGCATCACGGAAACAGGCTGGAAATGGGGTGTTACAGTTTCCAACTGGTTTCCGCCAAGAATCCGCATTTTTGGAAACCAGAACATTTCACCCAGTGATTGAAGCTTACGTGAAATGCTTCACATTGATACCTCACTCGACCCCATTGGACCATTAGGGGCTCCCCTAGCTCCAAAAAGGTAAAAAATAAAAATGAGCATTTTTTGAGGCAGGGGTCGAGGAGGGGATCAAATTGAAGCTGACGTGTGAAATGCTCATTGATACTGACCCATTGACCATTAGGGGCTCCCTAGTTCCAAAAGGCAAAAATGCGCATGCGCATTTTTTTATTTTTTACCTTTTTGGAGCTAGGGGAGCCCCTAATGGTCCAATGGGGTCGAGTGAGGTATCAATGTGAAGCATTTCACGTCAGCTTCAATTTGATACCTCACTCGACCCACTACCTCCAAAAAAAAAAATAAAAAAAAATAAAAAAATGCGCATGCGCAAGGTAGTGGGTCGAGTGAGGTATCAAATTGAAGCTGACGTGAAATGCTTCACATTGATACCTCACTCGACCCCATTGGACCATTAGGGGCTCCCCTAGCTCCAAAAAGGTTATGAAATTTCGTTGACCTGGACTTGTGAAGATGAAATAAGGAGCTAAAATTTTTTTGGGGGGAAGTGGGTCGAGTGAGGTATCAAATTGAAGCTTAGGTGAAGGAGCATCTGATGGACTGGGTGTGGGGTTGAATTAGGGTGATTGTGCGCATGCGCGGTGGCCGAAGGGTATGATTTTTTTCAATAATTTCAAAAAAGTTAAAAAAATTTAAAAAAAAAATTTTCTTTTGGGAAAGGATGATGGGGGCTGGTATTAATTTTTTTGTGCTTTTGATAGAAGTTTCCTCTTCCGGAAAGATGGGTTGGCCCTGAAAAGGGCCTTTGAAAGTGTTACGACACTTATGCGCGGTAGATTCTTTTTACTCCACCCACATGCTTCCTGCAGATTGGGCACTTGATTTTTAAATGTTGTTCGCCGGCGTCGTGGCAGCGGCACATGTCTCCTACACACGTCATCGTGACCCAACAATCTTTACAGATACACAAATGACCACACGGCAATAGAGCGTACTGGCTCTCTTCATCTGTACAGACACCACATCGTGTTTTTTCTTCTTCTTTACGTCGTTCTTTTTTCTGTTTGGAAATCTCCGCCTCCATTCCATTCATTGTCACCTCCATTCCATTCATGTTTTCCCGCATGGTGTTAATCACTTCGTTGAGGCGGGATACCTCGGCTTCGTGTTGGCATCGTTGTGGTGGTGTTTCTGCAGCCGTTATACTGGGAGTTTCGGCAGGCGACGTTGTTGCAATTACAAGCGTCTAGTCCGTCATTCATAATCCAGCCGTCGTCCATTAGAGAATATCCGCGTCCATAATCCAAAGACCTATTCCATTTCCATATAACAGTATTAGCACCAAATTCAAAAAGACAAAAGTATACATAAACATAGGCTTGTTTCCTGCAAGAGAGAAGCGGCCAACAATTTTCAATGATGCCGGCAAGACATCATGATGTTCCAAAATATCAAATCCGTATCGCTGATCAGTATTCTTAATCCATAATATTCGTTATAGAGTCGTCATCTAAAAATGATGTACCTCAGTCACGCTTTGATTGTGACTGTGGCTATGGCTATTTAACCATCCACGGTCTTCAGCCGAAGTCGTTATACTGGGAGTTTCGGCAGGCAACGTCGTTGTTGTTGTTGTTGTTGTTGTTGTTGCAGGTGTATGGTTATTTAACCATGCAAGGTCTTGTCCGTTTTCTCCATCCGTTATATCACCGTCGTCGGATTCTTCTTCCACGGTCACCATCCTGTTAATTTCTTCGTCTTGTTGTTGACTTAGTCTTTGCAACCGTCCATCTGCTTCTGCTATTACTTCCCGCCTGAGTTGTTCCAGTTCTCCTGTACTTTGTCTGATCATGGCTTCGTGTTCAATTTCCTGCTGAAAGCTTGTAACTATGGTTATTCCACCATTATCTTCAATGCTAAGCATCTCTCTGTGTTCTGTAGCCGCAGCATTTCTAGGATCTCTAGGGGGGTGGTGGGTGAACATTGGTCGTCTTCTTGTAGCCATGATTGAATTTGTGAATAAATGACAACAAACTACACGTTATTTATAGTCTAGACGGTTTGTGGATGGTGGGTGCTGGGTTCAAAATGGCGGCATGTATGTGGATGGTGGGTGCTGGGTTCAAAATGGCGGCGTGTGTGGATGGTGGGTGCTGGGTTCAAAATGGCGGCCGGTGTGAGTCAGTGCAAGATTATAGTATCTGCTAAAAAAATGGTGTGTTTTATTTTTTTCCAAAGTTTTATTTTTTCCAAAGATTTATTTCGATAAACTCGCTGGAATTTTCAGGGTAATATTAAAAGATTGTAAGCTGTAGTGTGGATGTATTTTTAGCCAGGAAAACCGATTTATTTCCCAGTGTACGGTGTTTTTCACACTTGCGTACCATAATCTTATGGGTTTAAAATGGATAAAATTCTTAAAAATAACGACATAGTCTAGCGGTAGGCTGCTAAATTTTTTTAAATATTACACTATGAATTGGCTGAGTTTAATTGGAAATAAAATGTATACGGGCCCTGATTTATTGTTAAAATGACAGCCATTTATAATTGAGAAAGAAACACACACACACAGATTTTCGCAGCGTCAGTGTAGCAGACGACAGAGTGTTGTCGCTACGGTCCGCGCTTTTACATTATAAATAGCGCGCAGTTTTTTTTCAGGCATTCACAATTAACCTGACTGCTCAATCATGCAGGCACCCCTGGTTGAAATTATGGATATTGAGAAATCAGACTTCACCCCAAATGATGAAGTACAACTGCTCGGCGACGTCATTAATTTGGTACATGACCAACCCTGGTTGGATGCTATAATGACAGATTTGTTTCCACCATCTCCATCCCGGAACTATCCTGTACCAACTACAGCCCATTGTGATTGTCTAAACCCCCCAGAAACATCGCAGCTGAGTAACTTCTTCGCCCTAGAAGCCACACCGGATATTACTCCAGATGAATACCAATGTTTTGACAACATAGATTGCCTGTTAGACAGTCTGTTGACACCACAAGCTAAAGAAAAAGCCGATGGAGAAATGGCAGCACAAGAAAGCAGAAGCCAGACAACAGACACTTCAGACGAAGATGAGCAAGCGGACAACAGGGAAGATTTAAACACGACAGTATCCCAAAACAGCAGGAAAGATTCCAGAAGAAACAGGGCCGACTACAGAAAAAAGCGGAAAGACGTGAGAACCACTCGACATCGGCAACATGTGAGAAAAAATCCGATGGACGTGAGAACAAACAGAGTGAGAGACAAGAAAATAAGCCAAAATGAAGACGACGAGATGCATTATGTTTGGTCGATAGCAACAACAACACTGGGGTCCAACACAGAACGTCAACACGCGTTATATTTATCCTGTGTGGAATGCACTAACCAATTTGCAAAATTTGCGATCTTTCCGTGTGGGCACCAGGCTTTATGTGAAACGTGTATCCATCGTTACGCCCAGATTCCATCGTGCGCACAAGCCAACAAACCCCGAATGTGTGAATTACTTCCCTTGACATGCCCTGTCTGTGCTGATAGAAGAAGGCGTCAAGCCCTGTCAACAATGTAATGGCTTATTACATATCTGGTTATTTTTATAACCACCCTAAAAATTAAAAACAGATTCCCCACACATATCCCTGTGCTATAAATTGTCAGCCCCCTTTATCATTCGGGCATAACTTCTCTATCAAAATAAATTTCAACCCGTTATTATTCGGGTTGTAATATATTAAAATAAAAAAATAAAATTTTAGTCCGTTATCGTTCGGACGTATTATTAATTAATGGGGAGAGAGAAAAAATTCTGTGTTTATAATAGAGAGATCAGTCCTCACAAGGACTCTTTGATATCGGGCAGGGGTTGTTTTTTTTTGGTGATGCATTGCTAATAAAAAATAAAAAAATAATCGGATGGGGGTGTATGCTTTGAAATTGATGTGCCAGTTAGAAGCCTTCTCTTTCGAAGGATTGGTCGTTCTGAAAAGAACGTTTGGATCAATTTTTTCTCCCTGTTTTCTTCAGGGTGGGGAGTGGCTTACTCCCCCATCTCACCCACGGCGAAATACCGGTAAGGATCTTGTTCTTCTCTGTCCGGGGTGAGGGAATGTCCGTTAAGAAATATCGCAGCAGCGGCGGTGGGTGGTGGTTGTTCCCATATAATTAGCGGGGTGTCGTCATCGTCTTCCTTCAGGGAGGAGGGCAGGTTTTCCAGGGGGAAGGGTGATGGTGGTAAATTCCCTTCTTCCTCCTCCTCCCGGGGCGCTGTTGCCGGTGGAGATGGGTTAAGCAAGATGACTTCTTCGCCATTCACGTTTTCGAACGTGAATGGCTGCAGCACTGTTGTTGTTGTCGCCGGAGGAGGGATGGCTTCTTCGTTCATCACCCGCTGTAAGAGGTGGAACCACCCCTCCTCGGGGATCGTGGTGTTTACTGCGTCTAATAATGTTCGCACATTATTGGCTGTCCCTGGCCCTGGTCTTGGGGTCTCCGTTAGCATGGCTTCCCAGCCCTGGAACTCTTGCGCCCAGAACTCTCGTATTACCCTCTTCATCACTCGCTTTTTGCGTCTCGATAGTACTGGCTTCTTCCCTATGGGCTTGATGGTAGTTGAAATCTTTGCTGTTGGTTTGGACATGGTTGTTGGTTGTTGATATCTGTAAAAAGGTTTGGAATGGGCCTATGAAATCTGGCCGCGATATATATAGACATCGCGCGGACCTCGTCGAAATCGATCGGATTCTGGATGCCTTGAACAATCGGTGTGTGTTTCTTTTCCATTTATAAACGGGTGTTATTTGACAATAAAATGTCAGTGCATTTATATATTATTTCCAATTGAACTCAGATAATTCATGGTATAGTATGTAAAAAAATTAGCCGCCTAGCGCTCGACTATATTGTTATTTTATGATTTTTAGTCAATTTTACACGCCTAATGGGAAAGTCCGATAGTAGGAAAAATCCGCTACACTGAAAATAAATTGATTTTCCTGGCTAAAAATACATGAAGATTATCACTTACAACCTTATACTAGCTCGGTGAAAATTCCAGTGCGTTTATCGAAAGAGAACTGTAGAAAATTATAAAAACAGACCCTTCATTTCACGGTAAGAAACACAACGGGCGCCGCTTCGCTTCAATTTTTCGTGTCAAAACAGAGTTGCGTCCCCCTTTCTTATTGCACCTAAAATTGAACCCCGTTTTGTTCCAATTCATGCTATTTGGTAATTATTAAATGTGTTTGTCGTATGAATTACATTGTTTTATTGAAGTAGAAGCAAGAAGAGGATGTTGGCTACCTATTTGATTAATTGTTTCATTGAATTAACGTTTCTTTAAATTTATAAGCTGTCTCAAAAGGGGAATGTACACAGTTTAGCATTGAAAAAATACCTTCACGTACGTCTAGCATTTATTACATTATATAGTATGGCTTTGCAAGTATTTGGTTTTGCTATTTCAGAGCACTATGGATTGTTCTGGTAATTATGAGGACTTGATATACTATGCCAGCAATGATATTATTTTATTTTTATCATGTTAATTATTCAAGAATATCAATTTATGCACTCTGGGTCCGCCTACAAAAATTGCATTGTCAATTTTAATTATTTTTTCTAGAACAGGGTATTTTTTTTTATTTACAATTTTTTTATTCCCATTAGCAAGAATCGATATATATTTTGTCTGGCCCGTATTTTTTGTCATTCATCATTATGGCAGCACCGGGAAAGGAACTCGCTTTCTTTCAATTGACGTCTGATGTGATTCTAATCGTGTATGATCATGACGTGCAGCTTATCAAAGAACATCCTACAGAAGTGAAATTATCTTTAAGTTTACCAGGCTGGACGCTATTAACACGCTTGTTACAGGGAAAAGAACCCGAAGTGGATTTTATGCATGTAGGACTGGGTGTCTACCTGCGGAGTGGAAGAGAGGATTCTTTTTTTCCGCGGCTAGAGCAGTGTGGAGGTGCCGCTATTTTACTGCGGCCGGCATTATGGCAGGCGCTGAAAGCTATTATTACCGAAGTTCATGATCTGCTCTACCCTGAAGCGAATTCACTGGCTACGCGTACACTTACCCCGGATTGTACGCTATTATTATACCCCGAACGCGTCGAGCTATTTGATGATGATAGCCGGTGTTGGTGCACATCGGAACCGGCCCGTGTGTCTTTAACCCCGGAAGGCTGGAATACCTTGAAACGTGTGTTATGCGGCGATCTCGATGGCGATAGTATTCACCTGTGTCACGACGTCTACATTTTCCGCGGACCGTATTTTGCGCGACTTCTGTGTCTCAAGCGAGGGGGATTTACGCTGGACCCCGATCTCTGGACGGCTTTACAACAAGTAGTTCCCATGGTCGATCAAGTCCTCTCTCCACAGGAGCCGCCTCTCACAGAATAGTACCCGACCCTATAAATACAGGGGATGAGACAGAGTGTGTGTCATTCTCCGTTCGACATTTACAGCAAGCATGTCAACCTACCTACGAGCCATCCTGCCTCTTACACCCAGTGTGAGGTTATACATCTATCAAGATAAAGTCACCTCGTGAAAGACGATGAAGCTATTTACTGGGCGCCCGCTGAGATGCTATCGAATACGGTGACGCTACAGCGTGATGGCTGGACTAAATTTAAACGGGTGTTGAGCGGTGAGTTGGACGGAGACCTCATCCACCTGGACAATGCCATCTACGTATATTCCGTACCTCCCCTCTTCATACGAAAAAGATGGCGTCTGGGCCGCTACCAAGAGCCTACGCGAAGTATCCTGCTAACTCCCTCTGTGTGGTCAGCCTTGGAGAAAATAGTGCCTATTGTGGACCAGTTATTTACACCGGACGACCGATCACCCGACCAATTAGCGTGGGTTCGTGCTATGGAAGACGCGCTGAGTGAACCTGATGAAAAAAAATCTGATGATGGGGAAAATACTATATCTATAGAATGCACAGAGGCTAGAGTGACAGTGTCACCTGATGAAGCGACCCACACACACATGACGGGGACGACCCAGAACGATGAAGGGAAAGAAGAAAAAGTCCGTGATGAAGCAGCGGGACCGAACGGGGAAAAAGGAGAAAAAGGAGTCTACAGTGATTAACGAGGTGTTAACCGATTTGTATTACAGCCCTAACAGTCCAGCCGCGTATAGCGCTGTGGGAGCGCTATCTCGAGCTGCCCATTCTCAAGGCATTAGTCGAACTGAAGTTCGAGACTGGTTAAAAACCCAAGACACCTATAGTTTACACCGAGCAGCCCGACGCCATTTTCGCCGTAACCGAGTGATCGTCGGCGGTATAGACGCGCAATGGCAGGCGGATTTAGTGGACATGAGTCGATTTGCACCTCACAATGATGGACATCGGTACATATTGACCTGTATCGATATTTTATCCAAGTATGCCTGGGTACTACCCATTCGCACCAAAACAGGAGAGAATCTAATACGAGCCTTCCAGCAGATTTTCAAGACGGGACGCAAACCTCTTTATTTACAAACAGATGAAGGCACAGAATTTCTCAACCGACCCTTTCAAACCTTTCTTAAGAAACAGAAGGTATTTTTCTTTCATACGTACAACGAGACGAAAGCTTCTGTCGTGGAACGCTTCAATCGTACCTTCAAAGGCCGAATGTACAAGTATTTTACCGCCCAAAACACTCGACGCTACATCGATGTATTACCTCAACTGGTCCAAGGGTATAATCGCGCCTATCATCGCAGTATCCAGCGAGCTCCCCGTGATGTGACAGAACGCAACGAACATCAAGTGCGTGCTACGCTGTACTCATCCAGTCCATCACTCACGGCACCCCGTTACAAACGTGGAGATGTGGTACGGATCAGTAAAGTGAAAGGCCAATTTGAGAAAAGTTACTTGCCCAACTGGAGTGACGAGCACTTTGTCATCGTTCGCCATAAACCTCGACAGCCACACGTCTATCAACTGGAAGATCTACAAGGAGAGAGACTGCAAGGCACGTTTTACGAGGCAGAATTACAACCCATAGTGAAAACACAGAAAGACTACTACACGGTGGAAAAGATTTTGAAAACGGAACATCGCCGTGGCATTCCCTATCATCTCGTCAAATGGCAAGGATGGCCTCGTTCGTTTAATTCCTGGGTGTCCGGCCGTGACATGAAACGTCTATAAATTCTAACCCCTATCACCATCCGCCTTCAGTGTAGGATTGTACCATGGATAGTACACGTCTACCCTTACTATTACGAACTCGAAAAGCACAAGTGGGTACTATAGTGTGTGTAGTAGTGCTTGTGGGTACGTTATTTACAGGCGTGTTCTACGATTTGACGACGGTGATATCCTGTTTGAACACCCTGCGTTCTCCGTCATCCACCACTTCCACCACGACGACCACGACGCTGCCTACGCCAGCCAAGACGTCAAGGGTCCGCCACGTATCAACCCAGACACCCACCACACCACCGTCTACTCCAGCCATCACCACCACGTTACCCTTTACCCGCTGCATCGACCTATCCACCACGACGACCACGGCCCGTACTCCTACTCCAACTCCACGTCATCCTACGCCGTCATCCCTGAGAAGCGACGATCCTTCCACCTCATCACCAACACCTAGTACCACCAACACGCTGCTAAACATATTTGCAGTGGATCCCCGTGAATCACCACGTTTACCACCACAACGGTATCCAATCGACTACGATCCCCGGTGGGATCCCCAACAACGCTGGTGGGCTTCTAAGCGTCGAGCGAAAATCACCAAATAAAAAAAACTATGGATACTCGGTGGCAGCATCCTTTCACGTGTCTCATCGCTGGACCGACAGGGTCGGGAAAAACACACTTCGTTCAACGTCTGATCCAACATGGGTCAGCCCTCATTTCACCGCCTCTAGCTCGCATCCTGTGGTGTTATGGAGCTTGGCAACCCGCGTACGAGGAACTGGCCCGTGTGCCGGGACTCACCTTAGTGGAAGGCTTACCTCCTGAGGATACACCCCAAGACACCTTGGTGGTGGTGGACGATCTCATGACGGAAACGGACAGTCGAATCACCCGTCTCTTTACCAAAGGCAGCCATCATCGTCGGTTGAGCATCATCTACATCGTACAGAATCTCTTCAGTAAGAACAAAGAGCACAGGAACATTAGTTTGAATGCTCAGTATGTGGTGTTATTCAAAAACCCCAGAGACGCTTCCCAAATTACGCACCTCGCCCAACAGATATACCCTAAAAACACGGCCTTTGTACGAGAAGCCTTTGAAGATGCGACCCAACCCGCTCACGGGTATCTACTCATTAACTTGAAACAAGACACGCCCTCTACCCTGCGATTGCGTACCCTCATTTTTCCCGGCGAGGTGCAGACGGTGTACACACCCAAATGAGTAAAGAAATAAAAGAAGAAGATAAAAGAAGAAGACAACGCACTCTAGCCGTCATTTATCATCATGTCTGCACGGATACGCAAGCACGCGCCGGCTTTGCGCGTATTACGCAGCGCGCCACCGGAGGTGGGCCGGGCCCTGGTGCGCGGCGCGGATGCGGACTTGGTACGGTGTTTGTGTGAAGGGGCCCATAATGTGTTAAAAGGCAATGTTCCACTCAGTCCTCTGCAGAAAGGGAAATTGCAACGGCACAAGGCGGGTCTCCGAACGTTGGTAAAGAAGACGGGCAGTGTCAAGAAAAAGAAACAGGTGTTACAGCGAGGTGGATTTCTCGGCGCACTCCTCGCTCCCTTAGCCGCTACTGTACTGGGCCCGTTACTAGGTTCCATCTTGGGAGGACGCTAACATGGAACATACGAAAAAAATGATGCTGGTCGAACCTCGACTGTTACAGAGTTTGCAATCCCCCTATTCCGTACCGGCCACAGTGCAACAACTCCAGTCTCTGGATGAAGAGATGAATAGTATACTGCAACGTCGACTGCCCGATCACGAGAAAATTCAACTCTACCATCATACGCTGAACCGGTACCAGACGTTTATGGATCAATATAGAGGGAGTAGTACTAGTACGCCACCACTACCTACCACCACCACCACGCCCACAACACTCCCATCCCCACCACCGTCATCCTCGGCCTCACCTGAGCTGGAACAGGAAGTGTTGGCCAGTGTGCCTAAAGCCTTCAAGACCAAGGCGCGTTTATTGTTGGACCGGGTGAAACAGAATGCCGATATGGGTTGGAACGCGGAAGGAAAACTGCTGATTCGCAACCAAGTGGTGCCGGGTCTCATATGACCGATTTGATCAACGATATGGTCCGTTCTCGCAAACACTCTAATCCACCGGGCTGGGAAGCCTTTGCTCAGGGGTTAAAAGACACACACACCCCTCAAGAATTGGTAGGAAATCGTGAACGCTGGAAGTGGATGCAAGCCCCCTCTCGACTTCCCCCTATCTGGGAACGTGGTGAATGGCAACCGCACACACCACCCAAAACACCCTCACGGCGGGCACCTACTTCGTCACCTCTTTTACCACGTCATCCCCTGCAAATCTCCCCCAGAGCTAAGTCACCGCGACCATCACGACGCCGAGGTAAACAGCCCAAGACCTGGGGACCTTACTGGGACCCTTACTAAGGGGTAGGGATGATTAACTGCCCCTATAAAAACCCGGTGCAGAAGCCAGAACAACTCAGTCGTCGTCATGTTTTACCTGACGTTGCCCAGTAATAGCTCACTCGACGTGTTTCCTGACAACACCTTGACCAAGTATGTCACTCAATTACCCCAACCGTTACATTTACCGGGACGCTGAGAATGTGGACTGGTGGATATTCAATACCCTTACTCATGGTACAACGTACAAGACCGAGAAGTATGGTACGAAGTGACCTACGAAGATAAAATCTACAAACTGACTCTCCCCCAAGGCCAATACGATACGCCGCAGAAGTTCATACAGGGTCTGATGGACTTGATGGAGTACAAGACTCTAAAGGAGAGCACGGATGATGCAACACGCCTGATAGCCTTGCGCTTCAAGAGAAACGTGTTCTTCGATGTCAACGTACACAACGAAAAGAGCTCTATCATGCTGACCCCTAACGTGAATGTGAAACTCAGTCCTACACTACAGCAAATGTTAAGGCTACCTCACAGCGTCTACAAGGGGGCCACCATTGTCAACGGTACCCATTTGATGGATATGAAAGTAGGTATGTACGCACTGTACGTCTACTCGGACGCAGTGGACAGCCATATTGTGGGTGATGTGAACACACCTCTGTTACGGGTAGTGCCCATTAGCAAGACGTATGGCGATCAAGCCACCGAGAGTTTCAACCATATAATGTACCTGCCCGTACGACATACCGATATCAACACGATCACGGTGGATATAAGAGATGACACGGGACGTCCGATCCCATTCGAACGAGGAAAAGTGGTGCTGACACTTGCTTTCCGACAAGCTCGCTCTCCTCACTTCGTATAATGTACGTGCCTTACCAGTGCCATACGCCCAGCTATGCCGACTACTGCAAGAAACAAACGGGCGGAAACTTGCCCATGTTTAGCGGTGCACGCATGCAACGCGGTCACGGATTGGGGAACATACTGGGCAGCATTGTGAAAACGTTTTTACCCATGGTGACACGGGGTGTGAAAGCGGTAGGGAAACAAGCGGTACGCAGTGGATTGCGCGTGGCCGGTGATGTGATGGAAGGCACAGCACCCCGACAAGCCTTGAAACGACGGGCTAAAGAAGCGGGCGGCGTCTTGATCGCCAAAGCCCTTAAAAGACAAAGACCAACACTCCCCAGATTCATTCAACGTCCAACACACCGACGACGCACACCCCAGAGGAGGAGGAGGACTAAGCCCCAGAAGAAGAAAAAGAAGAGAAGTAGTAGTAGTAGGAGAGACATCTTCGCATAATGGCATTCATTCACTCCGAGTCGTGTCCGTCTACCAACAGTGAATTGGATTTGTGGACTATTCCACCCACCCAAACCAGTGTAGCCGAAGGACGTTGGGTAGAACATCGACCCCTGGCTAGCCTGACGGGGGTGGGTCCCGTGGAATTTACCATTGAAAACAAAGATACGGCCTACCTGGATTTAGTCCACACCTACTTGTACGTGAAAGCCAAAATAACGGACATGGACGGGACGGACATAGCGAACGGTGCGCTAGTAGGCCCGGTGAATCTTTGGCTGCACTCCTTGTTCCAACAGGTGGATATAGGTCTGAACGATAAACTCATCAGTACGTCCACCAATACGTACCCGTACCGAGCCTACATGGAAACGCTGTTGTCGTACGGCACTGATGCCAAAGAATCACACTTACAAGCTGAGCTGTACTTCAGGGATAAACCCGGATACCTGGACAACATAACCGGTGGCAATGCTGGGTTCATCACACGCAAAAGAATGACAGCCGAAAGCAAGTCCATCGATATGATGGGACGACTGCACGCCGATCTGTTCATGCAAGACCGCTACATGATGAACGGTGTACCCATCAAGATCAAGTTGATCCGGTCCTTACCCACGTTCGCCTTAATGGCCGGTGGAGAGGGGGATATCCATTACAAGATCGTCATTGAAGATGCAGCCCTGTTTGTCCGTACGGTAGATTTGCAACAGGGCGTGTTGCTGAGTCACATGGAAGCCTTATCGAAAAAACCAGCCCAGTACCCCATCCGACGCGTACAGACCAAGGTGTTCTCTGTGCCAACAGGTACGATGATGGCCAACCGTGAAAATTTATTTCTAGGGGATCTGCCTAAACGTCTTACCCTGGCGTGTGTGACCAACACCGCATTCAATGGAAATTGGGCTGAGAATCCGTTCAAATTTCAACATTTCAACATTAACTTTGTGGCACTGCACATGGCCGGCCATCAAATTCCAGCCCGTCCATTACAACCGAACTTTACTAGCGGAAACTATGTGCGGACCTACCTGAACCTGTTTACAGCCACAGGACAAAACAACCAGGACGAAGGCAATACCATCAGTCGAGAAGACTTTAGCCATGGGTACACATTGTTCGCCTTTGACCTCACCCCCCACCTTGGAACACGATCATCAACTGGCTTTGCTCAAGAAAGGAAACCTACGGTTGGAACTGCGTTTCGCCACCCCTCTAGCCAACACCATTAACGTGATTTGCTACGCCGAGTTTGATAACGTCATCAGTGTGGATCAGCAAAGAAACGTGCTGTGTGACTACGCCAGCTAAGAGTCATGGATACAGAGCAGCTGATGAGCATACTCCAGCGAGATGCGAAGATCCCCTTTCGAGGTGTGTTTCCACGCAATGTGTTTCCCACCCAATCCACCACCCCAGCAGCCTACATCCTGAATACAGACACGAGGAGTCGACCCGGTGAACATTGGATAGCTGTGTACGTGGACACCCTAGGCCAAGGCGAATACTTTGATTCCTACTGACTTGCACCCTTACATGCCGATTTGGTGAAATTCATGGACGTCTCTACTACAGAGTGGCGTTGGAATACTCAAAGATTACAAGGACCCTTGAGTAGTGTGTGCGGACAGTACTGTGTGTTTTATCTCACTCACCGGAGTAGAGGACATTCTATGCCCACCATTGTACATATGTTTGATGATTACTGTCAAGCCGAAGACCGTGATGTCCTCGTCTATGACTGGACGGCCTCTCGTTTTAATGTGCATGCTCCATTTCTCTGGTTAACTTAAAAAATGTACTGCGCGCGCAGGCCACTTGTTTATTGTTATTGTTATGACGTTGTTGTTCTGACGTTCTGTTGAATAAAAGATGAAAAAACACAAAAAAATGATTTGACTTTCTCTTTTTATTTAAGTCAACAAGAATGGGTTACTGACTATATACAAATAGAATACAGGGTACAAATAGTAGGGGTATGTACACATAGAATAGTAGTGGTATGGTTAAGGTACAAAAAAAGTTCTCTCAGAAGTAGGATTCGAACCTACGACAGCATTCGCCGACCAGCACTTACGCACCGGCGCCTTAGACCACTCGGCCATCCTGACTTTTACAGTTTTATAACTCGTGTATCAACAGTTATAGTTCGACATTGTTTTTTACAAGTCCAAGTAAGTGGTGCTCACACCGTCGGCCAACACTTTTCGTTTGGGATAAAAGAAAGTAAAGGCGTCTCGTTGCTGGATATAGGTGCGCATCTGGTGGTCGACGACCCGGAATCCTCGGTTAGTGCCACTCGCACTGGCCTGGCTTTGCAACACGCCCAGGTAGAGAGCTTTGTCGATGGCAGGGTCACGTCGGTTGACGCCTTTACAACTAAACTTATTTTCCTCTCCTCCGTCTCCTCCGTAACAGTAGTAGGTCTTGGACGACAGGGCAATCATGGCATCTCCACTCCACTCTAACTTGAAGAGCCCGGGCGTACGCTTATCGTACTGGTAATGGTCACATCGAGGTAGCCACTAGTCCCGTTCCTCTTCATACTGGGCCCGTAACTCCGGTTTCACCAGGGACTCCCAATCTGCATTAGAGACGGCCATGTAGGCCGAGTCGGTATCCATCTCCATGAGTTGCCAGTCTGAGGGGTTAAAATACACACCCATGAAGTCATAGAGAAACTGCAGCATCCTCAACTTGGCCACCTGGTAGACCATACATCCAATCTGCAAGGGTAAGTTGTACCGGATAGTCTTCTTGGCTGAAGTGACTTCATAGGTGTCGTCATCGATGACCTCCACGGATCGAAACAGAGGAGAATTGACTTTTTTGCGGGCTTGGGTAGTACTACAAATGTTCACGTTGACGTGCTTATCCTGGTTCGTTACCGTTTTTCCGTAATAACCATTGCCAGTGAGCTTCCAAGATTCAGCGATGATGGCCTGACTCGGGTCTTGATCACCTTGACGACGGGCCGACGTCACGATGTCGGTATTCTCCGCAAAACAAGCCTCGGGTACGTACTGTATCACTTGATATATTTGAGTAATTTCCAAACCGTGGTTCATGTACCACTGCAGTAAGGGCGTGCCCAGCAAGATTTTCTCGGCCCACATACTACCAATCAACATCCGTCGAGGTTGAGGCAAACACTCGTGTTGCTCCGCATACGTCCTCATGGTGTCCCCAATATCCGCCCGACCCACCAGCGTGTTCTTAAAGATGGGTGGGCACTGGGCGAAGAGAGGCTTGAGAGTGTCGGGAACATGGAGGTCACATTCCACAAAGCCGTAGAGGTCTCCCGAACGAATGGCGTCCAACATCTGTGGCAGACTTAGCAGTCGCCGACGACTCAAGGGGTACTCACGCTCTTTTAGGAAACGTCGTAAATGGGGCAGGGCCTGGCACATCGTGTGAAATTCACACTCCCACATTTCAATCAGATGGAATCCTCTCTCTTTCACGTAATCCCCGTTCGCCACCACTTCTTCGCGTAATTCTTCCGGTGTTTTTCCACGTCGCTCGTTGAAGCGGCCAGCGCTGAAATGGCATTCGTGGCCGTGCCAGTAACACCCGTAAAACTGGAAAACGGTCGGTGTTCCTTGTACAAGGGCAAACCCATCGACGGGGAGTCGGCGATCTCCTATACGCTTCTCTGTGGCGTTGGTCTGGTGTCGTATATAAATTCCCCGTCGATAGACTTCCCAGTCCAACCACTGGTCGGCGAGATGTTTGTACGGCGTACGTTGCGGTGTAAAATGCCGATCTTCCGCCAACCAACGCGTATAATGCCCGCTGGGCATGGGTTGGGCGAGCGACCACAGGTACAGGGCATTGGCAATGATTTTGGCACAGGGTTTCCCACTGGGCAGAGTCGTGACATCCTTCTCGTGATAACGGTGAAAAATAAGGCTAGGTCCGCCCACAATGTTCTTCTTTAAACAATCATGCATGTCTGCATCTTTCTGTTGTACCAGCGAGAAGTACGTAGCACACTCTTGAAACAAATGGCGAAGCGCTAGACCCGGTAAACTCAAGCACTCTTTAAAGATGTCGACGTGCATTTGGCGACGAAAGAGTTGCACCATTTTCTCGGCCGCTTCAAGGAAAGGAACCACATCTAGGTTATTATACCATATCAGGAAATCTCGCAAGGTCTGCATATGTTCATCGTTCCATACCTGCTGTAGTTCCCGGTACGTGTCTTCCGGACATTCCACTTGTTTCAAATCATCAAAGAAGGCGTGCCGGGATGGTAACTGTGTTTCCTGCAAACGGTCGAGCGATGATATATACGTGTAAGGGAACCTCCCTTTGGTTTGTGCACAGTTATAGGCCTTGACCCACTGATCATAGCTACAATTAGGAGCTAGGTAGTTCCGTACATCCAGGAAATGCAGTGACGTGGTAGTGAGGGCCATATGATTATTGATCTTCTTGATCACGCACTTGAGGGTATTCGCCTGGGCCAAGTAAGGGTAGAGAAATTCTTTCACCATGTTCAAATCATAGCGTCCCGAGTTGAAGCCGAGCACCGGTAACTGACCTAGGTATTGTAGGAACCGTAACTTCAATTTCTTCGCATACGGTTTCGGTAAAGGCACATCCTGCGACTGCAGAGGCTGCGACTGCAGGGACTCGGACTCGGACTCGGACTCTTCATCGTCGCTGAACGATACACCGGGTACAGGAATGCGGTCGTCCAGTTGGTCCAGTACGTCCTGAAACTTGGCCACCAACAATTCCGTACTAGCCGCACTGACTTGCTCTAAATACTCCATCATGCGGGTAATCAACTCATGGGAGTGCCCCGTGGACACGAAACACACCGGAGCAGCGTCATAGCCAGGTACGTTGCTGGAAATACTGACACTCAGAGGAATATGGCGCTGCGTCCACTGCGTTTTTGCTGAAAACATGTCCATGGGCTCCAACAGGGCCTCGAAATCGTAACACGCCCGGTAGGGAAAATAACGGTCCTCTTGCGGTATCATCACACCCTCATCGGCCAGTTCCTGGAAAATAGTAGGCGTATTATGATACACTCCACCCGGATATACTCGCTTGACACTGTTGTCACAGATTTTCTCGTGGCGATGTAAGTCGGTGGAGCGATGAAACACCCGATGGCATTGACCACAACTGAAAGACTGAGCGTACTGGCTCATATCGTGGATCAGCGAAAAATGACTCACGCCACCGTTGTCGAACACATTGACTTTCATCGTAGCAGCATACCGTTCTGTTGATCGCCGAACCAATTCAGCCACAAATGTATCGTCCTCGCATCGTAATCGATAGACAAAGATATTAATGTCGAACAGTGTTTCCACGTCATCCAAATTCTTAAAAGGCACTCCACGGAAGTGCCGCGGGTCAATGTCTTGCGCCTGTAAATACTGTTCCCAATAGCCATCGGCCACTGTGTCACAACACTTGGGGTCACACTCGTCCACATGCACGGCCAAACACCGAAACAGACATTTCCGGTCTTTGTAGGGCCCCTTTCTCCCTCGTGTTAATGCATACAGGCCGTGTCGATGAAGCAACCACGGAGGGAGTAGTACAGGAGCACCGATAGGATGATCTCTCATTTTCGTGACGAAAAATGTGACGTTGGTCACCATTTCCACAAGCCATTGGGTATTGGGGCGTTGTAACCGGGCCCATTCCAATGGATCCAACGTAGTCAATTGGTCGATGAGTGGCTCCAGAGAAATCGCATCCGTCACCGTGAACGGCTGATCAAACACATAGGTATTATTGCTGGGATAGAAATACCGCAGTTGGTCCGTCTTTTTGTGCCGTAAGATATACCCAAATGTCACATTCAATTTGAAGGCAGTGACCTGATCTGTAAAAATGTTCTCGGCGTAAGTAGGAAGATACGTGAGGTCCTCCAACCGAAAATTATACAAGTCCAATAGACGACGGTGACGGTGGAAACAATGGCGTATGGTAGCCCAGTGACGTTGATAAATGTCCCTGACACGCTCATCTTCAGGCAAGACTTCAACCGGAGGTACTGCTGGGTCCCAGGGAAAATCTTCTCCACGTCTCATGCTTTCGTCTCATACAAGCGGATAGGCAAGCAGGCAGGCAGGCAGGCAGACAGGTCAGGTAAGTCAGATTGAATACACCCCTACCCTAAAAATCGACTCCTTTTATACGTTTTTCTACAATCCGCCATTTTGTACCCAGCACCCACCATCCACACATGCCGCCATTTTGAACCCAGCACCCACCATCCACACAGGCCGCCATTTTGAACCCAGCACCCACCATCCACACACAGGCCGCCATTTTGAACCCAGCACCCACCATCCACACACACGCCGTCATTTTGAACCCAGCACCCACCATCCACACACACGCCGCCATTTTGAACCCAGCACCCACCATCCACACACGCCGCCATTTTGAACCCAGCACCCACCATCCACACAGGCCGCCATTTTGAACCCAGCACCCACCATCCACACACACGCCGCCATTTTGAACCCAGCACCCACCATCCACACAGGCCGCCATTTTGAACCCAGCACCCACCATCCACACACACGCCGCCATTTTGAACCCAGCACCCACCATCCACACACACGCCGCCATTTTGAACCCAGCACCCACCATCCACACAATCCGCCATTTTGAACCCAGCACCCACCATCCACACAGGCCGCCATTTTGAACCCAGCACCCACCATCCACACACACACGCATGCGCACACAACCAATTGTGACGTCACCAAAGGTTCTGCGCATGCGCACTGACGCGCTATCCCCCGAATTTACGCCTTGTATACTACTCTCATGTGCATTGCCTGTAATGGAGTGTATTGTAATTTAAGTTGATAAACTTTCAAATCGAACATTTTTAGTCAGATGCCACGTCCGCTATTTTGAATTTAACCAAATAGCAATAGTCATTATACATATTGAAAAGGCTGCAAATATGCATAATACGATCAGCTACGTGTCCTCAGAGTTTGGAGTTCAAGTCTCTCCCCGTTTGGTGGTCACGGAAATCCAGGGTAGGAAAAAAGGCTGAATTTCTAAAATTCATATCGACGAAAAAGTGGTATATGTTCAAGTTGAATTTTAATATATTTTCTATGCATATTGGATTGTAGACTTTTAGTATGTTATTCTGGGGACCTTTCTTAAATGCATAGC
The DNA here is from genome assembly GCA_036873755.1 of Hanleya hanleyi. NCBI lineage: Eukaryota > Metazoa > Mollusca > Polyplacophora > Lepidopleurida > Hanleyidae > Hanleya > Hanleya hanleyi. The sequence goes on along the minus strand of JAVTVY010014735.1, from coordinate 38,614 downwards.
AGTGAAATAAATTCTGTTGCAATTTGTGGTGGGTTAACCCCAAAAATGCGCTAGAGAGCGAGGTTTGGTACAGGAGTGCCGCACTTTCGACTTTTTCACATTCAGAAGAAGACAATTTGACCCATTGAAAAAAAGCCGCAAGTGCAAAGACGCGAATGTCCGCATTCGTAAATAAAGGTTTATTATACACCCCATTCATCTACTGATATAATGATACACTGGATACAGGTATGAAATGAAGGCAATCATTTCGAGAGGCCAATATACATGTAAAGTTCGGCTCATATCCAACTTTTGAATTATCGTGATTTAAAATGGAACTTAGCCTGGATTTGCGAAGAAAGATTCTTTCCGCTGGTTTTATTGAAGTTTTATTGCTGGTGGAATACATATCAAGATGTGCATCAGAAGAAACTAGGAAAAGTCTTGCTATTGCAAACTACCGCCATCAAGGCCTAAGAAATATTCCACTAGCCATTGCGCGAGACCTTCCGGAGTCCGGATATTCTGGCGTTTATTTGAGCCACGACCAGCTTCGTCGTTTGACGAGGTCAAACTTGGAATGTTCTCAATCATTCTTAGCTATGAACTTTTCTCATAATCAATTATATACCATTGACCGAGGGTCATTTATCGTATTTGACAGGCTGAAGTGTTTAGATCTGTCTCACAATCGACTGAATCTATCTCGTCAGATGTATGGCTCTCTGTTACATCCCCTCGTCCACCTCGAGGTTCTTCGACTGGAAGGTAACAGCAATGGTGGCGGCTCAACATCTCCAGAAGGTTTTCGGTCGTCCTCTGAGTGTTCTGTCGATCGACATGTACCCACACATGACCTTTGGACCGGAATATGACAATCTCAACTTAAGTGTGCTTTCGAGTGGTGCGAGTAAAAATGGCTGTAACATACGTCGGATCAGCAGCGATACTTTCAGTATCTTTCAGAACATGCAGCTAAAAGAGCTGCATCTTGTGAACTGTTATATCTCGGCCATCGACAAGTCTGCATTTTCTCCTTTCAGAAGGAACCTGAAGGTCCTCGATCCATCGTTCAATCGAGTTTTAGGAATGAACAGCTCGCAAAATGCCTTGTATGGCCTTCAGAACAGCAATATGAGCAGAATATCTTTTGTCTTAGTGAATGGTTTGACCAGCAAGCTCGAGAACTTCTGGCTGACACATTCGAATACTCGATTCTTGAGTACGATATGTGTGCGGATTCTAGATATTTCAATGAATTTCTTCAGTTATGTCGATCTGATAGACCAGCCTTTTGGGCGAGCAGCATACTTAAAAACTTTAACAATGAAAGCTCATTCCTTCCACTACTTTCCTGTGCATAATTTGTTGAAGTGGGCCTTTATATATACAAGTCTGACCGCATTGGATTGTTCAAGGCCTTTATTCTCTGACACTGTGCGTGGCGATATCTTCAAAAATGTCAACACTGAAGTCGATCGCAAATGCAAAAAATTGCATTCCCGAGTCAACGTAAACTGCAAATACCAAAGGAGTTTACGTGCTATTGACACAAACGAAATCAGTCTGTTCAGAAAACAACCTGTAAGCAATATCACGTTACCTTTATTTCGTCATCTTATTTCGTTAAACGTCAGACATGTGTTTAACAGAGTGGACTTTTCTGGCTACAGCGTCCGTATTTTTAACGCCAAGTAGCTGAGAAAACTATACTTTTCAGACAATCGTCTGGAAAGCTGCGACACAAGAATCGGTGGAGTTGAGAATCTTGAATATTTAATAATCGATGGAGCAAATTGCCACAGACTCTCCAAAAATCTGTTCGACAGTTTCCCGGTTCTCATCCAGTTACCCTTCCGAAATTCTGGGCTTAATAAATTTGCTTCAGAGTCTAATATTGGTGACATTTTTTCAAGCATTGTGCACTTACGAGAGCTCGATTTATCAGGCAATACACTTACAGCTCTCAGTCTTAAACTATTCGAAAACAATATAGCTCTAGAAGCAATATATATACGAGAAAATAAACTCTTTAGCGTTCCATTAAGTGTTCATTCTTTGAAAAAGCTTCTATCGATTAGCCTAGCTTACAATGCTATATCACACTTCAGTAAGAGGGACACAGATCTCTTCGAATCATTCTCGACACATCGAGATAGAGGAACTGAGCATTTGGTTGGCAGGGATAACTTCCCTCGCCTAATCGAGTAGAACCCACTGCAATGTGACTGTGAGACAATTGATTTCCTCGACTGGATTTTGACAACTGATGCTAAACTGGATCACAACGGTAACTATAGCTGTACCTTGTCTAACGGTTCCATTGTCTATACTAAAGATTTTCAATCAAGGCTGAAGAACCTGCAAGTAGAATGTGTTTGCGCTTTTTGGTTGCAATTTGTGGTTGCCAGTGAAGCTTTTATGGGCCTCATTTTCATCGCAGCCATAGTTGCATATCGATTTCGTTGGAATGTTCGATATTGGTTTTACCACCGCTGTACAAAGCCGGAGGATTATCGCCAACTAGAAGAAATGAGATATAAATACGACGCATTTGTAGCTTACAATCGTATGGATTAAGACCGGGTGGACGACAATTTATTGGTTAAAGTGGAAAATGAATTTTTGTTCAGACTTTGTGTTCATCAACGCAACTTTCTTGTTGGAGAGTATATAGGTCACAACATCGCACAGGCTGTTCATCACAGTCGAAGGGTGATTTTGATCCTGAGTAGAAATTTCCTCTCGTCTGATTGGGCAAAGTTTGAAATTGAACTGGCCGAAATGAAGATGGTAGAGGAAGATCGCTCCAATATAATTATAGCTACATTATATTCTGTTAGGACCTATACAGACCCGCGATATGCCAGGATCTTTGAAAGGTCTTTGGCATAAAATAACTTTCCTGGGATGGTTAAACAGTTCACCAGCGCAACGAGATTTCTGGGAGAGACTTAAGGTGGCAATGGAATCCGATAACTGAGAGTATAATCCACAGGCTGAATCAATGGACCGCCTATCATTTCTACATGTTAATCATAACTTTCTTGGTTTAATGATCTAAATGGGTTTGAGTTTGATTTCATTACAAAGCGTTTGCGAGTAAGACTTGAGTCAAGAAATAAATTCACAATGCGTCAATACCCATGAAGGCAAGTATACGTAGATAGCACATAAGGTGTTAGCGAAGGAAGTGTTATTGTTGTTGTTACATAGTATTTCATGAAATCCACCGTGACGGAATCACCGTTGGGAAGACTTTTTTTTATTCAAAGCCATATACACGGAAGTTCCGAGGTCATACCCATGTGGTTTCTTGCTTAGTTTGCTATTCTATGACATCTCTTTACGGATCCATGAAAAATCCAGAGATGATCCAGCATTTTCAGTAAATCTTGCCTCGAAATGTTCGTGACGGAATCACCTGAAACGGACATGACTCTTGACTAGTGTTGATTGTCTATTTTTTTGCTGCTTTGTTTCAATCTGATTATTCTTATATGACATCTTTTACTAAAATACAGAATCCAAGGATGATAATGTTTTTTCCGCATGAGAAAAACGCGATTGGGTCGTCACAGGGGTTAAATCTAGCTCGTGACGGAATCACACAAAAATCGTGATGGAATCACGAGTGCGCTTTTTAAATCTTCTCGGTAAAAGAGCTTTATTAATTACACATTTTCTCCCAAAAAAATATTCCTATGAGGAATTTATCACTTCTAATTATAAAATTAAAACCCTGAACTCTTATTTTGGCAAATGAATACAGTTCCTGTCACAGTCATATCTTTTCTACAGATGTTTTAAAATAGTATACTTTTCAGTAAAATGCAACTTTTCTTCCTTGACAATTTCGAATTTCCTGAGTTCATCAGGATTATAAAATTGCGGAAAAAATATTTCGCGATTAAAACACATCTTCTCTGTTATTGGTGTGTTCCCGGAGATCAGAGGAAGCGATAAGAAAAAACAGCATGCTAATATATGGTCTACGAAAGAATGTGGAGTGAATTTTATGCGAAAAAGGGCTGTTTTTAGTGATGTCCGCTTTTTCGCGGAATTCATGATTTTGGAAAATGCTGAAAAGTGTATGACTGAAGATAATGATTTTGCATGTACAGTGGAATTAACTGAGAGTTTGTCTATCCCAACTTCTTGGCTGTTGAACATATACACTTACTTCCTATACGTTGGTGTCACTATGACGTCATTTAAATACTTGGCTCAAGATTTATAGCACGCTCTGGGAGAGGCGACATGGCAAACGCTCGAAATGTTGGACAGAAGCGGCAGAAAGATATATTTCTCTCAGTAGGCACATAGATTAACAATTTCAGGGTATACATGAGCGTTCTGGAAATCTGGATACGCGTTTCATAGGTGATCACTAGCCTGTCTCTATAAGACTTCGTACAAGTTATCCAAGAAAATTTTAAGTCGCGTTATGTATTCTTCATTCTAGAGTTCCGGCTTACAAATAATCTTTTGACTGCTGTGAAACGATCTGAATTGGCATAAAGATATTCTCATATATACGTAATTCTCTTACACGCTGTATAGAGTGGGTTCTAATCACATTTCACTGAAAATAAAATGGCGATTTCACGTTTTATGGGTACAAAAATAACCATTTCGATTTCAACAAAAATCACTTTGATGTTACATAAAGATGCAGCTACAGAAAAGACAAAGAAATCTTGTCTGTCTCAATACGATGCCACCTGGGAAAAAACTACGATATCGCTGGGTCAACGGGATGTTTTGGAGACATTATATTTACATTTCAACGAAACTCATTTCTTTCACGAACAAAACACTGAAAACAGTCCACAGTTGAAAAAATAGAGATTTGTCAAATATCATAAAAATATCAGTTCGATAACGAGAATGATGCAACTGATGCTTCACGTTTAAAAATAACTTACTTCTTTCATGCACAGAAAATGAAGAGTAGAATATAAAAGGAGAGTTCTGGGACATGGAAGCCATGGAAGCCGATGTCGTCATAAAAATAATAATTGTTTTTTAAACATTAGAAAAAAATCACAACTAGGTCACTAGGTCGCCATAAGTAGATCACCATAAATAGGTCACTAGGTCGCCATAAGTAGGTCACCATATGTAGGTCACCATGGCGTCATAAGTAGGTCGGTAGGTCACCATCAGTAGGTCAGCAGATAGCCTATATAACTAGGTTATTAGGTCACTATGACGCCATAAATAGGTCGAGGTAACGCCATAAATAGTCATCTGATATATATAGAATGAAGAATTTCGGCTAATTGTGCAATACCAGTCTGTTCGAGTATTACCCCTGTGTGACGTCACAGTCAATGGGTTCTCCACCAACAAGCCCTTGCACTATGTTGCGCAATACAGCTGATACTGAGATAGTTTCGTTATATATTTTTAAGGGAGGGAGTATCCGTTCCAACTAACGCGGTTAGTAAATATAAAGACCATGCGAATGTAGATACGAAATCGCCGTTTGTCCTATCGCGTTCCTCGAGAGGAGATCTTTAAATTATGTATTAAGCATTTCTTCCTAACTCTAGTAGTTTTCTTGCTATTAAGGGGAAAAGGCTTCGTGTGATACGTAAGAGTTACTACTGGTCTCTAATGAGTGGTGGATGGGTTCGTTGTACATCGAGTTATGTATACCGTTATTAACTGTAAGACTTCGAGAACATTTACGGGTATCCACACGTACCATGGTATACGCCCAGCTGTATATCCCCTTATTAACTGATAGGTCGATCTCGCTTAAAATGAAATCGGTAGTCTGCGAAGAATTTCGATTATGCCATACTATTTAATATATAAGTATGTTGATTCGAGTGTGAGTGTCCGTTCCAATTAACCAACTAAGTAAATACACCGAAGTCGTATTGATTCCTATGTTGAATGCGGCGTGAAATGCGTAAATTCCTTAGTCATGCCCTTAGAGCGTCCAAATTTTGTTTTGGAGTAAAAAAAAATGCAGCGTCGTATTCCTCTCGTATAGATAACTATAACGATCCTATGCAATTTTACCGCGCAACGGCAACTTTCGCCGCAATTAGATGATAATTGATGTCAGGTGATTCGGCGATTTCTCGGAAAATAAGCGACAGACGCGCACGCGGTTTGTGGCGTTGTATTCCTCGCGTCTAGTTCTACCGTAAAGCTCCCATACGAACTTAGCTTATCTCCGTAACTTTCCCAGCTATTCGTGTGCGCATGCGTGGTGGTGGTGGTGGTGGCGGTGGTGGTGGTGGGCGTGGTGGTGGTGGTAGTAGTAGCGGTGTGTGGTGGTGGTGGTCGCCGTGGTGGTGGTGGACAGTATATAACCGTTATCGCTTTTTTCTACATTTAACATGTATTTAGCTACACACGTTTCAGAGCTATCGGACATGTCTGAACACGCTTCATAGAACTAGCATTGACGTATTGGGATAAAAGAGGAGGAGAAGGAATGAGTAGTACAAAATACAGACAAACCAAAACGAAGATTACAAAATCAACACTTTATTCATCAACTCATAGCACTGCTTTACAAATAATGAGAGAACTCTTCTCATATGAAATACATCTTCTTTGTTGTGGCTATCATTTCGACATCTAGCCTTCCATTCAATGTTTATCTACAAATATTTCTACTGGGATCTTTATTCGGAATCGATGTTTTCGGAGTCCTCGCTCTCACCGTCATTAATCAACTTATCGAATAAGTATTTCCGCATCTTAATCGTCTGTCTGAGTGCTTCCTCGTAGTCTATTTCGTATATCGTTTGCAGACGCCTCGTTATTTTCAAAATCTCGTTATGAATATAATGAGTTTGTAGCTTTTGTATGTTCACGAGAAGATTGTAGTATTTTTGACGTAAAGTCTTCATCATCGTTAGAATATAATCCCTTATAGCATCTGCACCAGACCCATCCTCGTCATAACCTTGGTTTGTATATCGCTGTTTTCTCTCGTCAATGTCAACCCTACAATCTCTTTCCACACGTTATATTTGACCCGTTTCCGCAAGTGGGTAGGTTGATCTATTTCCCAAGATGGCTGAGTTCGTCATCTGAAGGGTATTTTCTCTTTCGTCGTTCCATTTCCTTCCCGCTCCTATGGATCATCTGCCTCTGCTGGGAATCGTCATCATTTTTATTCAGTTTGAACCACGGTGCATCTGTCCTCGTATGTAATCCCTCTCCCACTTGTTCATTCCTCTTAGCAGACCATGCTGGATCGTGAGATGGTATCGCGTTAGATAGAGGAACTGGTATGCGTTGAATTTAAGTTGATGGATTATGTTATTGTTGTTGCCCTTCTTTCACAAGTTTCCCATCACCTGATATTACATTGGTAGACAGTCTGCCATTTTCCGCTGTATGGGGTTTTAAATCGATGAACAGATATCCGTACGGTCGAGATGTAGCTTGTGAAATTTTGCCATGAAATGTGTCATATCCCGAGGAAAGATCCGTCTCCCGAACGTGCTAATTTGCTGTCTATCAAAAGGATTATTGAATAGAACGAAATACTGGCAGTTTAGGGCGATTTCTCGATATGCCTTGCCTTGAGGGCAGAGATTCTGAGTCAGATAAACTATGGACAAATTTCTGTGATGCGACCTTTCGGTGAATTGGTCCGCGATTTTTTCGAATTGTCCTTTGCCGCACTCATTCGGTCTGCTCGGAATCGAAGTAATACTCTTTGCCGATGTCGTGAGGAATTTCTGGGACGAAGCTCACATTCTGTAATCGCGTATTCTCGTATGCGGGCTGCCATTGGCTATAACACCATACAAAGCGTGTCGGAGCTGGGGTTGCCACACCTTCGTCTGAGAACTTCATCACACAGGACGCCTTTCCACATCCCGTAGGGCCGCTCACCTTCATTGTATAGGGATGCTCTACTCCACTTGGTGGACCTATAGCGGGATTCCGTAGTGTCTGTTGGCTGTGTTTGCATTGAATGTGTCTGAGCATACTATCGCGACGAGAGAAGGTTCTCTGACAGAACTTACACGTGCACGACATTAGTCGACCAATACATATGGACTGGTGAGGGAAACGCTTTAAACCCTATATGTATAGACACCACCACCACCACCACGGCGACCACCATCACCACACACCGCTACTACCACCACCACCACCACGCCCACCACCTCCACCGCATGCGCACACGAATAGCGGGGAAAGTCACGTATCACACCAATTATCGTCTAATTGCGGCGAAAGTTACCGTTGCGCGATAAAATTGTATAGGATCGTTGTTGTACATCTATACGAGAGAAATACGACGCCGCAAGCCGCGAGTCTCTATCTGTCTTACTTCTCGAGATATCGCCATCGGTGATTTATAGAAAATTCGATTGAAATCGGCTGTTCCAAAAAAAAATATTTTGTTTACTCCAAAACAAAATCTGGACGCTCTAGGGGCATAACTAAGGAATTTACGCATTTCATGCCGCATTCAACAGTATCAACATAGGAATCAATACGACTTCGGTGTATTTACTTACCTTGTTAATTGGAACGGACTCACTCTCAACTTCTCTCGAACCAACATACTTATATATTAAATAGTATGGCATAATTAGTCGAAATGCTTCGTTCTATATATATATATATATGTGATGATAATGAAATCAGCTGTATTGCACAACATGGTGGTACGGGGGAATACCCGAGCAGAGTGATATTGCATTTGATTTTATTTTAAGCGAGATCGACTTATCAGTTAATGAGGAGATATACAACTGAGCGTGTACCATGGTACGTGTGAATACCCGTAAATGTTCTCTATCAGTCTTACAGTTAACAACGGTATACACAAATTGATGTACAACAAACCGATCCACCACTCATTAGAGATCAGCGTAAGTAAGTCTTACTTATTACACGAAGCCTTCTCCCCTTGATAGCGGGAAAATTAATAGAGGTAGGAAAAAATGCTTAATACATAATTTAAAGATGTCATCTCGAGGCACGCGATGGGACAAAAGGCGATTTCGTATCTACATTCGCATAGTCGGTATATTTACGAACCGTGTTAATTGGAACGGATACTCCCTCTCTTAAAAATATATAGCGAGACTATCTCAGTATCAGCTGTATTGCGCAACATAGTGCAAGGGTCTGTTGGTGGTAAACCCCTTGACTGTAACGCCACACAGGGGTAATATCTGAACAGACTGGTATTGTACAATTAGCCGAAATTCTTCGTTCTATATGTATCAGATGACTATTTATGGCGTTCACCTCGACCTATTTATGGCGTCATAGTGACCTACTAACCTAGTTATATAGGTAATCTGCTGACCTACTGATGGTGACCTACTGACCTACTTATGACGTCATGGTGACCTACTTATGGCGACCTAGTGACCTACTTATAGTGACCAACTTATGGCGACATAGTGACATATTTATGGGTTTTTTATTATTTTCTTTATGACGTCATCGGCTTCCATGGCTTCCATGTCCCAGAACTCCCCTTTTATATTCTACTATGAGGGAAATCAGGCTCACGGAAATGTGGAATCGTGTGATGAAAAAAAATAAAATAAAACTAATATAATGAACCTTTGCTGTACATTTCACAGTAATCTACAAGAATACAGTTTCAATATTAAAGAGAAAAAGACGACAAAATTCAATGCGCATGTTCTGGGTTACAGTGCCGTGTCAAAGAAAATGGAACGCTTCTGTGTGGGGAGATAAATTTAACACTTACCAGATAGTCTAGCCGTACCACAGGCCACGTGACACTTTCAGCATCTCGAAACTTTAGTATTAGGCTGGACTTGGCCAACTATATAAATGCCTACATGAACTGGCTACGATGCTTAAGACAGATGCAGTGCATTGTGTTCAAACATGATATTTAAGTGGAATTTACATGATTTCAAAGGACAAGATCTTAGATGAGTGACCAATCACTGAATTCCTGAATTGCGAAAAATCAGTTATCGGTATTGAAAGTTGACGGACCGGTTGATAGGGGCTTTTCGTTGGCCAGTTATTAATTATGATTACAATTCCATATAGACTCGCCTCATATGCATAGTAGCAAGGGGCGCACTGGGAACCACACACTGAACAGGAAATTAATGTGCGATATGTCTTCTAACTTCTCATAAATACTGAGGAAGTAGTTTTTGCACTAATAGCTACTTATTTTTAATTTTTTAATTATCTAATTATTATACCATGTATTTCTTCTGCAAAAAAAATCCTTTATCCCTGAGCCGATGACACGCAAGTCTCTACTATAACTAAACAAATGTTTTATAGCAACAACAACGACGAGCTTTGATTGCCCAATTTGTTGACAAAGCGGCTTTTATTATGCTTGTACAAACGAGTAAAAATTAGACTTGATGACTCTACTTACGTAAACTACCAAGGACGTCTCCATCAGTGAGAAAATCTGACGAAACGAGGCGAAATACAATACCCGCCTTCCCTCCTGCACATGTTTAGCAGACAACCGGAACAGACCAAAGTGCCGTGAGCGCTAGCGCCATCTTGCGGCCGAAACCGGCATTACGAATAGCGCAAAAGGCGGATTGAAATCACACGAACAAATTCGGGTCATATGTTAGTATGTGCACTCGACTGCGGTACGTTAATCGAAATCGCACAAACAAATTCGGGACATATGTTAGTATGTGCACTCGACTGTGGTACGTTCCCAGTTCTTTGACAAAAGAGCTGGAAGGGGCGGGAGTTTAGCTGATTGATTGATGGATTTACGCAATTAAAGGAACAGATCGAAGAGTTGTTCCAACTAGTGAATTGACGCATGGAGAGCACGTCGAACTTTTATTGAATCTGTGAGTTGCCGATTTCATCAGTTGTGTGTGTGTGGTGATGGGGGGGGGAGGGGGGTGGCGTTGTGCTTCCCAGTGCGTCCCCTTGTTATTATGGAGTAGGAGGAGAGTATATATGAAAATAAATATCATAATTAATAACTGACCAATGACAGTCCCTGTCATTTATCCCGCGTACAACACAATTTTCCCTAATTTCTCCCAAACGAAATGACCTCTAACAGGGCGTTCCGCTCCTCCCTTACTGCGCGCTTCATGGCGTATGCAATTGAGACATATTGTTGTATATTTTAGCATGTAAGGCAGGTGAAAATTATTCGGAAAGGGAATTCAGAAACAAAAACTAATTGATATAAACGGTATTCCACTCGAAAATTTCAAACGAAGTATCTAAAACATGTCATCGTTATTGGCTTAGCACGTTGGCGCACACTAAGCTTGTGGGATTGTGCTGGATATCTGCAGATAAAATCAAAAATGACAACCACAGTCCTGTGTCATTACCACCATCATCAAATACAAGGTACTCTAAAAACGCTATCACATCACGTCCATTCTCCATTTTCTCCAAATTCCTAACTAACCCTAGCTGTTGTGAGCATCTTCGCCTCAAATGCACTCCGGAAAACGATAGCGCGTTCTAATATCACAGAGAGCGCGCTTTGTCCGAACATGGTGTAACTATTCGTCTTTCTTCAGATTATCGAAATACCGCCCCCACCATCGCCGACATAACCTATGTATTTCATAAACCGAATATGCATATTGTAAAACTGACTCCTATAACTGAAATTTGAATATTTGTATTTATTTATGAATAGAGTCAATATTAAACTATTTATTCAAGAAATTATGTCGTTATAAATTATCTTCTAAAATATATCAATAAAATATGTATTACGCCTAAGTTTGCGTTATTTCATCGCTATTGTTGAGGATAAATCTCTCGTTGTTGAATATTTACGCATACTTCCGGTTTGTCGAAGGTAACATGTTGTCATTATAATGATTTACTGATTGTCTTTGTCTTAAGATAATTGATATACAAGATAGAAGATGGACGAGATTGAAGATGGATGATGATTAAATAACATAGATGACAAATATAAGTTTCGTGTTGTCTCCAGAATCGAGATTTTCCCTTGCCCACATCTTGCACCCTACTGAATCAACAAGTATGATTATAGGTGAAAACCGCCGGTCACGTGTCAAATTACAGTCAATGGTAGGTTTTCCAGTGCTTTCGTTATCAAGCGTGGGCGTGTGTCTGACCAGACGACAGTGACCACAGCCGAAAATGAACGATTTTCAGCATATCGATGACAGGTATGGTTACTGGTGTCCAGTCATATTTTGAAGGAGAAATATCGTACTATATTGTCACCAAACGTAGGGTTATTACTATTTCAAGTTAACAAAAATTTTAAACATTTTTGCGGCGAGAGGTGTTTTTAGGTGTTGGTAGACAGTCCATTGTAGGTATTAGCATCGAATTATAGTGTGAGGAAATGAGCACAAAATGAACACGTGGGAACTTACTACCTGCCTCATGTATCACTGACTCATTCATCTCTCGATTCCTTCCACTTGTGTGTGTTTAAGAGGAATATGAACCATTAATAGTATATTCTCTGTCTGTCTGATATTACGACAGTCCATTGTATCATCATCGGACCGATCGACAGTCCATTGTAGGTCAACATGCACTTGTGAATGATGCACAGAGAGCACATCGTCTGATCTAATGATTCGCCAAATGGACTGTTGCCAAGACAAATGGTAGCTACAATGGACTGTCGACATATCTGATATATAATCACATGTTGCCTCATTATAACATTGCAGCTGTTATGCGGCTTCAATGTAAAGTGATTCAACCTACAGTTCATGGTCGCATGACAAATGGACTGGTGCATTCACCTATAATCACACTTGTCGATTCAGTAGGGTGTCTTGTATGAGGTTGAAAATCATTAGTAGTAATAGAGAATGAATATTGTCACGGATGTCGTACATGTATCTGAATTGAGTTGTGTAGACTTGCAAAGTGACAAGTTACAAATGTGGTATGTGAATTGAATTCCATAGATGAGTATTTCGGAGTTAAATTTTTACGTGTGCAGTGTTGTTGTGTTCGATGAGCATCGACGTGTATAACATATTGCCTGTTGGGGGAATATGAACGCAATACATTACAAAGAAAATATTGGAGAAATGACTAACTGATCGAAATTTAGTTTGATCAATTGAAAATTTCAGTCAGTGTGAAGGCTTCTGTAGTTTGAAAATAACAACTACAATGATGTTTATTCGTTTATACTTTTCCCCCAGTATTTTGAAGACCAAATAGACTGTGGTGAAGGCAGTGTTACGAACGTATGAAATTCTGTGCTTGTTATGTTGTTATTTGGTGATGATCCCTGTAGCACAAAACCAGATGTTCGGTAAGACAACAGAAATACCTGGAATAAATTGTGTGTAAATCGCTAAATATTGTCGGCAAGGAAATACCTATATGTGCCTTGATTTCTACTAATTTCATAATTTCCTGTGTAATTGTTATATAGAGAGTCATATAGTTTAGTTTCACCAGTAATTGTTCGTGATCGTTGCTAATATGAAATATGTCCGTGATATGAAATTTGAGGAGCACGTGAGTAGTATAGAGAGAGCACGACGGGTATTATTTTCCAGGGAAATAACTCTGTTTTGTGGAGGTCACGTGGAGGGGGCGCCACCAGGCCAAGAGACCAAAAACTACCTCCAACACAGAAGAGTTCCAATCTAGGGGGAGGTAAATCCGGGTCACTATAGTTCCGGCAAAGGGCCCCTGGGCATGTATTCTTCCGCGGTGATGCAGTCTGGTGGTGATGCGGTCGCTGGAAAAAGCTTCCGCGGAGAAAAAGTAGTCCCCAGACTTCAAATACGCCGCATGGTCCGATTGGGTCGAGTGAGGTATCAAAGTGAAGCATTCGTGAAGGGGCATCCAGTCATGGGTGGGTGTATGTAAAATTAGGATTTTTTCCCGAAACTATAAAAAGCGGAACACGGACTTTACCCCTAAACTAGGGGAAAACCCCTATCAACCCTAGCCAAAAGGGATAATATCGGTCCCCGGGCTTATCGGGGCCTGCCTATCAAGTCAATGGGGTGGGTGCATGTAAAATTAGGATTTTTTCCCGAAACTATAAAAAGCGGAATACGGACTTTACCCCTAAAATAGGGGGAAACACCTATCAACTCTAGCCAAAAGGGCTAATATCGATCCCCGGGCTTATCGGGGCCTGCCTATCAAGTCAATGGGGTGGGTGCATGTAAAATTAGGATTTTTTTCCGAAACTATAAAAAGCGGAAAACGGACTTTATCCCTAAAATAGGGGAAAACACCTATCAACTCTAGCCAAAAGGGCTAATATCAGTCCCTGGGCTTATCGGGGCCTGCCTATCAAGTCAATGGGATGGGTGCATGTAAAATTAGGATTTTTTTCCCGAAACTATAAAAAGCGGAATACGGACTTTACCCCTACAATATGGGTCTGTATTATACAATATAAGGGAAAATGCCTGTATGTGGTATGGGATGGTCAATTTTTTTCGTGGGCGTTACTATGGCTTGTGGGGTCTCGTTTTTCTCGTCCCGCCAAGAAAATGACAATGGGAAGGGTCCCGGAGCGAATCGGTGAAATTGTTGGGAAAAGTCACCGAGGTCTGTATATAGGCTCATACTGGCTACATGGGGGAAGGGGTGGTTAAAAAATTTTGTGGGCTTTACTATGGGTTGTGGGGTCTCATTTTTCTCGTCTCGCCGAGAAAAACACAATAGGAGGGGTCCCGGAGCGAAGCGGTGAAATTTTTGGAAAAAGTCACCGAGGTCTGTATATAGGCCTATAGGCTGGCTATACCGGGGTATAGGTTCAACCTGGGAAATTCACACACGTTCATTGTGATATGGGTTGCTTGGATTTCTTTTTCACGTCTCGTCATTTAGAACACGATGGGAAGGGTCCCGGAGCAAATCGGTGAAATTTTTGGAAAAGTACCATATAGCCCATATAGTCACATAGGTTGGCCATGGGGGTATAGGTTCAACCTGGGAAATTCACATACGTTCATTGTGATATGGGCTGTTTGGATTTGTTTGTCACGTCTCGTCATTTAGAACACGATGGGAAGGGTCCCGGAGCGAAACGGTGAAATATTTGGAAAAAGTTCACCGAGGGCTGCGTAGGCCCATAGGCCTATACTGCATGGCTATGGGGGTATAGGCCCATACGGGGTGGACGTTGTGGGGTCTAGGTTAGCCCCTAATGATCCTATGATGTTGTATGAGGTCTTATTTTGAAGCTCTCGTGGAGGAGCATCCGACTTGACTAATGGTTCGTCCGTGTTCTATAGTCTGCGCATGCGCAGTCTGGCCGTAGTATAGAAAGCAGGCATGTTGGGGGGGTATGTGGGTGTGTGTTTGGGGTAGAGATGGACCGCTATGGGTCCGAATGGGTCGTGGAAGGTCTCAAAGTGAAGCTTGTGTGGGTTAGAGTCAGAATGGTGTGGTTTTAAGTGCAAGTCGTGTCAATCTGCGCATGCACAGTTGGTTGTAGTAAGTAAAGTGGCCATTTTGGGGCAGTACAGGAAGGTGTTTGGGGTCGAGATGGACCATCCTTGGTCCGAATGCGTCCTGGGAGGTGTCATGTTGTAGCTCTCGGGGTGTAGACCCCGATTTGAGGGATGTTCACGTAATCTGTGACGTCATTGGTGACGTCATCAGTACGAGTAGTAGCCAAAGTGAACATTTTGGGGCAGGGAAGGAAGGTGTTTGGGGTAGAGATCGACCATCCTTGGTCCGAATGCGTCCTGAGAGGTGTCATGTTGTAGCTCTCGGGGTGTACAGCCCCATTTGAGGGATGTTCGCGTTATCTGTGACGTCATCGGTGACGTCATCAGTACGAGTAGTAGCGAAAATGGGCACTTCAGGAAAGTGCAGGAAGGTATTTGGTGTAGAGATGGACCCTCCTTGGTCCGAATGTGTCGTGTGGGGTGTCATTTTGTAGCTCTCGAGGTGTAGACCCCGATTTGAGGAATGTTCACAGCATCTTTGACGTCATCGGTGACGTCATCAGTACGAGTAGTAGCGAAAGTAGGAATTTTGGGGCAGTGAAGGAAGGTATTTGGTGTAGAGATGGACCATCCTTGGTCCGAATGCGTCCTGTGGGGTGTCATCTTGTAGCCTTCGGGTGGAGACCACGATTTTAAGGGATGTCCACAGCATCTGTGACGTCATTGGTGACGTCATCAGTACGAGTAGTAGCGAAAGTGGGCATTTTGGGGCAGTGCAGGAGGGTATTTGGTGTAGAGATGGACCATCCATATCTGTCATGCGTATTATACAGTATCTGTGCTGTATTATACCAATCTGTGCTGTATTATACTATATCTGTCCTGTATCGTACCATATATGTCCTGTATTATACCAAATCTGTGCTGTATTATACAATATTTGCCCTCTATTATACCATATCTGTGCTGTATTACATCATATCTGTACTGAATTACACCATATCTGTGCTGTATTATGCAATATCTGTGCTGTATTATGCAATATCTGTGCTGTATTATGCAATATCTGTCCCGTGTTATACAATATCGGTCTTGTATTATAGCAAATATGTCCTGTATTGTACCATATTTGTTCTGTATTATACCAAATCTGTGCTGTATTATACTGTATCTGTCCTGTATTATACCAAATCTGTGCTGTATTATACCATATGTTTCCTGTATTGTACCATATATGTTCTGTATTATACAATCGGATAGCGGTTGTCGTGAATAACAACAAGTTCAGCAATGTTTATATAGTTTATTATCCCCAATGTTACATCATACCCAGGCTGGGGGAGCCGCCCTGGGTATGTTTAGTATGTTCACAGCAAAACAAATTGAAATATCAAACACCATGTTTTATTATTTAACGCACCGTCACATTAGGTACAAGTGTTTACTGAGCTCAAGTCAACGATCAGCATGTAGACATAGAGAGTATGTGCGGCATGTTATGGTATTCATCAGTGCACGGCTGACGCATTCAACCGATGGCGATGGTCGGTCAGCTTGGTAAGGAAAAACGTGACATTGGTTACCCTCTCTACCACCCATTGTATGTTGGGGCGTTGACGATGTGCCTATCTCAAGGCATCCACGGTGTCCAGTATCTCCAGCATCGTCTCTAGTGACCTTCGGTTAATGATGGTGAACGGCTGGTCAGACACATAGACATTATTGCCGGGATAATAATACTGTAACTGGTCCGTCTTTTTGTGACGTAAGATGTACCCGAAAGCGACATTCAATTTGAAGGCCGTAGTTTGATCATTGAAGATGGCTTCCACGTAGCTGCGTAGACGGGTGAGGTTGGTCAGTGGGAAATTGTAAATATCTTGAATAGGGCCATGAGGGTGGAAACAGTGCCGTGTCATGAACCAATGGCGCCGATCGATGTCACTCACTGGATGGTTGTCCTGTAAGAGATCGCCCAGAAAATGTTCGATGTTGTCAGGCGTATGACTCGAAACCGTAACGCTGGGGTCCGGCTGGATATCCAGGCTCTTCTGAACTGTGGGTATAGGTGGGCTCTCCTTCATCGCATCACCAGTGGCGTTCGTCTCCCCGGGCTTATCTTCACAGTGCCTGACCTTCCGCGGCTCCTCTTCAGTAGGAAGTTGTCGCTCATGCCATGGTACCGGGGCATGAATCAAACATTGGTGTCGCAGCAACTGACTGCGTCGTTTGAAGAGTTGACCACAATCCTCGCATGGACGCTTGGGTGGCCCATGAATTGAACGTTCATGGCGCAGTAAAGCATCTTCCCGATTAAATGACCGTGCGCAGGTTATACAAGTATACAATCCGTCGTTGTGGGTGGCCGTGTCGTGGCGACGTAAATTGTCTGGACGAGTAAACTGCTTCTGGCAAGTTGTGCAAGTGAACATCTTGGTGGTTGACAGAGTGCCTGATGAAACGGCCAGGCCGCTTTCCTTTTATAGCACGCTAGCTGGTGATCTATTTTTGGCACACTCAGTTCAACTATCCCCAAGTCGAGGACCGCGATGTACTGGAGTACGACTGAGCCGCATTGCGCGCGCGCGTGTGTGTGTGTGTGTGTGTGTGTGTGTGTGTGTGTGTGTGTGTGGGCAGTGGATTTTACATCCGGGATCTTGTCAACATCCGGGTTTCCAAGTGGGGTTTTCCCGTCGTTCCTCCGTCTTCCATCCGGGTACTCTGGTTTACATCCGGGTCCTCAGCTTGCATCCAGGTTTTTCATGAGCCACATTGCGTACGTGTGTGTGTTTGTGTTTGAGTCCAATGGTGCACCATGTCGAATTACGTTCTCTCCGAAAACTTCCTCTCATTGCATCAATATGCTCAGATCCATTCAATATAAACACAACCAAGAGACATCAACACCAACAGGCACATTGCGTAATACACGTTTTATTATCCTCACAGCACCACCACCACCACTACCACCACCACCACCACCTAGCGTTGCCGCCGTCAACGATCAGCGTATAGACATATAGAGTATGTATGGCATGTTATGGTATTCATCAGTGCATGGGTGAAGCATTCAACCTATAGTGTAGTCGGTCAGCTTGCTGACGAAAAACGTGACATTGGTCATCCTCTCTACGACCCACTGGGTGTTGGGGCGTTGTTGTTGGGCCCATTCCAAGGGATCCACGGTGTCCAGTTTCTCCAGCATCGTCTCTAGCGACGTCTTATCCGTGATGGTAAAGGGTTGGTCAAATACCCGGATGCTACTGCTCGGGTAAAAGTATCGGACTTGGTCTGCCTCCTTATGTTGTAGCACATAGCCAAACGCCAGATTCAACTTGAAGGCCGTAGTTTGATCGTTGAAGATGGCTTCCACGTAGCTGCGTAGATGGGCGAGGTCGGTCAGTCGGAAATTGTAGATATCTTGAATAGGGCGATGACGGTGGAAGCAGTGCCGGATCATGGGCCAATGGCGCCGATAGATGTCACTCACTGGATGATCGTCGTGTAACAGATCGCTAGGAACATTTATGGGTTCGTCCGCGAAGTGTACTTAGCCCTCTACGTCGTACAAAATCTGGCTCACGGTCTTGTCGTCGGAATTTGACTGTTGAATTAGGGCGACATCATCATCATCGGCCCTCATGCGATGGCTGGGAATTCCCTCTGTCTCGATACTGGTGCCTACGGGCTTCTCTACCAGCAAACGTGGCTGCGGAACAGGGTGTCGTGTGCGTTGGTGTCGCAGCAACTGACTGGTCAGTTTGAAAAGCCGACCACATTCTTCGCATGGACGCTTGGGTACTTCATGGCGTGCACGTGTGTGGCGCTGTAAATGATCCGGGCGCTGAAACGACAGTGTACATATCGTACAGCTATACCGGGCGGTTACTTCGTGCTTGGTAGCCCCATGGCGGCGCAAGTCGTGCAGACGAGTGAATGATTTCTAGCACGTAGTACAAGTGAACATCTTGGTGGTTGACAGAGTGTCTGATGAAACGGCCAGGCCGCTTTCCTTTTATAGCACGCTAGCTGGTGATCTATTTTTAGCACACTCTACCCCAAGTCGAGGACCGAGACTGGTGTACTGGTGTACGACTGAGCCGCATTGCGCGCGCGCGCGTGTGTGTGTGTGTGTGTGTGTGTATGTGGGCTGTAGATTTTACATCCGGGATTTGGTCAACATCCGGGTTTCCAAGTGGGGTTTTCCCGTCGTTCCTCCGTCTTCCATCCTGGTACTGTGGTTTTACATCCGGGTCCCATCTTACAGCCGGGTTTTGGACACCTGCTGACCTCAGTAATTTGCATATGACCTCTGTGAGGTCACTTCCGCCTCCGTTCACGTGACCGGAACTGACCTTTGACCCCTGCGCGCAATTTTTATCCGGTATTGTTAGCGCATCGGTGCCATTGGCCCATGATCCGGCACTGCTTCCACCGTCATCGCCCTATTCAAGATATCTACAATTTCCGACTGACCGACCTCGCCCATCTACGCAGCTACGTGGAAGCTATCTTCAACGATCAAACTACGGCCTTCAAGTTGAATCTGGCGTTTGGCTATGTGCTACAGCATATGTGCTACAGCATAAGGAGGCAGACCAAGTCCGAGACTTTTACCCGAGCAGTAGCATCCGGGTATTTGACCAACCCTTTACCATCACGGATAAGACGTCGCTAGAGACGATGCTGGAGAAACTGGACACCGTGGATCCCTTGGAATGGGCCGAACAACAACGCCCCAGCACCCAGTGGGTCGTAGAGAGGATGACCAATGTCACGTTTTTCGTCAGCAAGCTGACCGACTACACCATAGGCTGAATGCTTCACCCATGCACTGATGAATACCATAACATGCCATACATACTCTATATGTCTATACGCTGATCGTTGACGGCGGCAACGCTAGGTGGTGGTGGTGGTGCTGTGAGGATAATAAAACGTGTATTATGCAATGTGCCTGTTGGTGTTGATGTCTCTTGGTTGTGTTTATATTGAATGGATCTGAGCATATTGATGCAATGAGAGGAAGTTTTCGGAGAGAACGTAATTCGACATGGTGCACGATTGGACTCAACCACAAACACACACACGTACGCAATGTGGCTCATGAAAAACCTGGATGCAAGCTGAGGACCCGGATGTAAAACCACAGTACCCGGATGGAAGACGGAGGAACGACGGGAAAACCCCACTTGGAAACCCGGATGTTGACAAGATCCCGGCTGTAAAATCCACTGCCCACACACACACACACACACACACACACACACACGCGCGCGCAATGCGGCTCAGTCGTACACCAGTACATCTCGGTCCTCGACTTGGGGTAGTTGAACTGAGTGTGCTAAAAATAGATCACCAGCTAGCGTGCTATAAAGGAAAGCGGCCTGGCCGTTTCATCAGACACTCTGTCAACCACCAAGATGTTCACTTGCACAACTTGCCAGAAGCAGTTTACTCGTCTAGACAATTTACGTCGCCACGACACGGCCACCCACAACGACGGACTGTATACTTGTATAACCTGCGCACGGTCATTTAATCGGGAAGATGCTTTACTGCGCCATGAACGTTCAATTCATGGGCCACCCAAGCGTCCATGCGAGGATTGTGGTCGGCTTTTCAAACTGACCAGTCAGTTGCTGCGACACCAACGTTTGATTCATGCCCCGGTACCATGGCATGAGCGACAACTTCCTACTGAAGAGGAGCCGCGGAAGGTCAGACCCAGTGAAGATAAGCCCGGGGAGATGAACGCCAGTGGTGATGCGATGAAGGAGAGCCCACCTATACCCACAGTTCAGAAGAGCCTGGATATCCAGGAGGACCCCAGCGTTACGGTTTCGAGTCATACGCCTGACAACATCGAACATTTTCTGGGCGATCTCTTACAGGACAACCATCCAGTGAGTGACATCGATTGGCGCCATTGGTCCATGACACGGCACTGTTTCCACCCTCATGGCCCTATTCAAGATATTTACAATTTCCCACTGACCAACCGCACCCGTCTACGCAGCTACGTGGAAGCCATCTTCAAAGATCAAACTACGGCCTTCAAATTGAATGTCGCTTTCGGTAAATTTCCAAAAATTTCACCGCTTCGCTCCGGGACCCTTCCCATCGTGTTCTAAATGACGAGACGTGAAAAACAAATCCAAGCAACCCATATCGCAATGAACGTGTGTGAATTTCGCAGGTTGAACCTATACCCCCGTATAGCCAGCCTATAGGCCTATATACAGGCCTACCCGGTACTTTTCCCCAAAATTTCACCGATTCGCTCCGGGACCCCTCCCATTGTGTTCTAAATGACGAGACGTGAAAACGAGACCCCACAACCCATATCACAATGAACGTGTGTGAATTTCCCAGGTTGAACCTATACCCCCATATAGCCAGTATGGACTATATGCAGACCTCGGTGACTTTTTCCAAAAATTTCACCGATTCGCTCCGGGACCCCTCCCATTGTGTTCTAAATGACGAGACGTGAAAAACGAGACCCCACAATTATCACAACGAACGTGTGTGAATTTCCCAGGTTGAACCTATACCCCCATATAGCCAGTATGGACTATATGCAGACCTCGGTGACTTTTTCCAAAAATTTCACCGATTCGCTCCGGGACCCTTCCCATCGTGTTTTTCTTGGTGAGACGAGAAAAACGAGACCCCACAAGCCATAGTAAAGCCCACGAAAAAAATTGACCACCCCTCCCCCCATATAGCCAGTATGAGCCTATATACAGACCTCGGTGACTTTTTCCAAAATTTTCACCGATTCGCTCCGTAACCCCTCCCATTGTGTTTTTCTCGGCAAGACGAGAAAAACGAGACCCCACAACCCATAGTAAAGCCCACAAAAAATTTGACCACCCCTCCCCCCCAATATAGCCAGTATGGCACTATATGGAGCTATATACCGATGACTTTTCCCCCAAAATTTCACCGATTCGCTCCGTGACCCTTCCCATTGTCATTTTCTTGGCGAGACGAGAAAAACGAGACCCCACAAGCCATAGTAAAGCCCACGAAAAAAAAATTGACCATCCCCATACCCCATACAGGCATTTTCCCTTATATTGTATAATACAGACCCCTATTGTAGGGGTAAAGTCCGTGTTCCGCTTTTTATAGTTTCGGGAAAAATCCTAATTTTACATGCACCCACCCCATTGACTTGATAGGCAGGCCCCGATAAGCCCGGGGACCGATATTAGCCCTTTTGGCTAGGGTTGATAGGGGTTTTCCCCTATTTTAGGGGTAAAGTCCGTGTTCCGCTTTTATAGTTTCGGGGAAAAATCCTAATTTTACATGCACCCACCCCAGTGACTTGATAGGCAGGCCCCGATAAGCCCGGGGACCGATATTAGCCCTTTTGGCTAGGGTTGATAGGGGTTTTCCCCTATTTTAGGGGTAAAGTCCGTGTTCCGCTTTTTATAGTTTCAGAAACAAATCCTAATTTTACATGCACCCACCCCATTGACTTGATAGGTAGGCCCCGATAAGCCCGGGGACCGATATTAGCCCTTTTGGCTAGGGTTGATAGGTGTTTTCCCCTAGTTTAGGGGTAAAGTCCGTGTTCCGCTTTTCATAGTTTCGGGAAAAAATCCTAATTTTACATGCACCCACCCCATTTGATAGGCAGGTCCCAATAAACCCGGAGACTGATATTAGCCCTTTTGGCTAGGGTTGATAGGTGTTTTCCCCTGTTTTAAGGGTAAAGTCCATGTTCCGCTTTTTATAGTTTCGGGAAAAAATCCTAATTTTACATGCACCCACCCATGACTGGATGCCCCTTCACGAATGCTTCACTTTGATACCTCACTCGGCCCAATCGGACCATGCAGCGTATTTGAAGTCTGGGGACTACTTTTTCTCGGCGGAAGCTTTTTCCCGCGACCGCATCACCACCAGACCGCATCACCGCGGAAGAATACATGCCCAGGGGCCCTTTGCCGGAACTATAGTCACCCAGAGTTACCTCCCCCTAGATTGGAACTCTTCTGTGCTGGAGGTAGTTTTTGGTCTCTTGGCCTGGTGGCGCCCCCTCCTCCACGTGACCTCCACAAAACAGAGTTATTTCCCTGGAAAACGTAACTGGATCGGGTTGCTACCTACTACTGGCTTGTCTCATCTCGAGCAAAATGGGACAGACAAACCAAACTGAAGTACATGTACTCTGACATGACTAAAAATACAGGAGGGGACTGGAAATAACATTCTGTTTTTTCCTAAGGGGTAGAACTGCATGTGATGTATTTGTCGTTAGGGAAACTAAGTGAAACAAATAGATGTGACATTCTTCGCATTGTAAAATAGGATAAGACCTGAAATGTGCCTTATCTGAATATTCAAATGGGAAAATGAAAGGGAAATCAAATTGCCGTATCTGACATAACTTAAACTTCAAGAGCAAATCTTGTATAATGGCGTATCTGACATGACTAAAAATTCAAGATTGCTTCTCGAGAAATGACATTATATCCACCCAAGGGGGACTATTCAGTATTCAATATGGCTTGTTTTTCTCAAACCAAAATGGGAGAGAATGCCAAACTGACAGAGCTAAAAATGGGGGTGACAGTTCATCCGACGGCAATAAAACCAGCAGTGTCAACAAATTAAGACCTCATTATCTAGCCTGCTTGCTTTGATATTTCTTTGAGCAGTGTTTTAAGCGGATTAAACACAGAGGGTGGTAGATGAGACTGATAAGAAGTTATGATCTAACCGAGGGGTGCAACTTGACTTGGTGTAATTCTTCTCAGAGTGAAATAGGAGAGGTGAAACTAGCCTAAACAAATAAGGGGAAATGGGAGGAAAATCAAACGGCTATATGTGACATGACAACCTTCACAAAAAGAAACTGGAAAATGACATTCACACTACCTAATGGAGACAACTCAATGTGACCTGGTAATCCACTATGAGATCGATCAGACATATTAAACTGTGTGACCCAGCGAATAATTCATTGGAAATGAATGATAGATTCAAGTGATAGTCCTAGAGATTGATCTCCCGTGATCTATTATAGGAAGGAAAGTCTCTCTGGAGCCTCCCGCTTTCCTCTCCAAAACTTGTCTTCGCCCAAGACAGCATTACGTTCATGTATCAGTGACGTAGCCAGCCTCCAAAAAAGGGGGTGTGATTTAATCGCAAATTGACATATATATATACTCACACTGACGGCTGCCTCCTCAAATCCTGGAATATTGAGGTCCGGGCTGAGACTCCTGATAGTAAAGGTTCCTCTATATATCTATACTCCACGTCCATTTGGAAACCCCACTGTCTTTGGTTGATAGAACAACTTAACAGCCCGGACTCCGATCCCTTAACACCGTTGACAAAACAGCTGACCGGCTGTGAATGTGGTCGGATGATTTACAACAATATATACGTAATATTGACCCTTCGCGGTCCATGTAAAGTTGAAACGGGCGGTCAGTGTGACCTCCCAAGCAGAACAATATGCTGTACCATGAAACTCTGTAATACAGTTTACCTAGAGCAGCAGACTATACTTAGCGTTCACTTCGTTATCTAATCTACCCAGATCGGACAGATCAAATTACACACTGGGAGACTGACTATTATGAAACGTTCAGAAGCAAATACACATGTGTTTAACAGTTCAAGAGGTTGCATCGAAATAAATTAACAGTACTGAACTAGCGTTACCGTCATTAGCTAAAGCTGGTGGAAATTGGTGGCATACTGACAAGAAACCACATGACCACGCAGACAAATATTCTGACTGCATTCCACCGAAAGACATCCCCCGAATAAAGAGGGTTTCCTTTGATGTTTCACGCCTTTATTGTGAATATTCATACGCATATGTACACCCTAGTTAGCACCGGCTTCAGGATCGTCGCCAGGAGGAGTGGGGTGTGTATGGTGCGAATGGACAGACAAACCAAACTGAAGTACATGTACTCTGACATGACTAAAAATACAGGAAGGGACTGGAAATAACATTCTGTTTTTTCCTAAGGGGTAGAACTGCATGTGATGTATTTGTCGTTAGGGAAACTAAGTGAAACAAATAGATGTGACATTCTTCGCATTGTAAAATAGGATAAGACCTGAAATGTGCCTTATCTGAATATTCAAATGGGAAAATGAAAGGGAAATCAAATTGCCGTATCTGACATAACTTAAACTTCAAGAGCAAATCTTGTATAATGGCGTATCTGACATGACTAAAAATTCAAGATTGCTTCTCGAGAAATGACATTATATCCACCCAAGGGGGACTATTCAGTATTCAATATGGCTTGTTTTTCTCAAACCAAAATGGGAGAGAATGCCAAACTGACAGAGCTAAAAATGGGGGTGACAGTTCATCCGACGGCAATAAAACCAGCAGTGTCAACAAATTAAGACCTCATTATCTAGCCTGCTTGCTTTGATATTTCTTTGAGCAGTGTTTTAAGCGGATTAAACACAGAGGGTGGTAGATGAGACTGATAAGAAGTTATGATCTAACCGAGGGGTGCAACTTGACTTGGTGTAATTCTTCTCAGAGTGAAATAGGAGAGGTGAAACTAGCCTAAACAAATAAGGGGAAATGGGAGGAAAATCAAACGGCTATATGTGACATGACAACCTTCACAAAAAGAAACTGGAAAATGACATTCACACTACCTAATGGAGACAACTCAATGTGACCTGGTAATCCACTATGAGATCGATCAGACATATTAAACTGTGTGACCCAGCGAATAATTCATTGGAAATCCCGCTTTCCTCTCCAAAACTTGTCTTCGCCCAAGACAGCATTACGTTCATGTATCAGTGACGTAGCCAGCCTCCAAAAAAGGGGGTGTGATTTAATCGCAAATTGACATATATATATACTCACACTGACGGCTGCCTCCTCAAATCCTGGAATATTGAGGTCCGGGCTGAGACTCCTGATAGTAAAGGTTCCTCTATATATCTATACTCCACGTCCATTTGGAAACCCCACTGTCTTTGGTTGATAGAACAACTTAACAGCCCGGACTCCGATCCTTTAACACCGTTGACAAAACAGCTGACCGGCTGTGAATGTGGTCGGATGATTTACAACAATATATACGTAATATTGACCCTTCGCGGTCCATGTAAAGTTGAAACGGGCGGTCAGTGTGACCTCCCAAGCAGAACAATATGCTGTACCATGAAACTCTGTAATACAGTTTACCTAGAGCAGCAGACTATACTTAGCGTTCACTTCGTTATCTAATCTACCCAGATCGGACAGATCAAATTACACACTGGGAGACTGACTATTATGAAACGTTCAGAAGCAAATACACATGTGTTTAACAGTTCAAGAGGTTGCATCGAAATAAATTAACAGTACTGAACTAGCGTTACCGTCATTAGCTAAAGCTGGTGGAAATTGGTGGCATACTGACAAGAAACCACATGACCACGCAGACAAATATTCTGACTGCATTCCACCGAAAGACATCCCCCGAATAAAGAGGGTTTCCTTTGATGTTTCACGCCTTTATTGTGAATATTCATACGCATATGTACACCCTAGTTAGCACCGGCTTCAGGATCGTCGCCAGGAGGAGTGGGGTGTGTATGGTGCGAATGGACAGACAAACCAAACTGAAGTACATGTACTCTGACATGACTAAAAATACAGGAAGGGACTGGAAATAACATTCTGTTTTTTCCTAAGGGGTAGAACTGCATGTGATGTATTTGTCGTTAGGGAAACTAAGTGAAACAAATAGATGTGACATTCTTCGCATTGTAAAATAGGATAAGACCTGAAATGTGCCTTATCTGAATATTCAAATGGGAAAATGAAAGGGAAATCAAATTGCCGTATCTGACATAACTTAAACTTCAAGAGCAAATCTTGTATAATGGCGTATCTGACATGACTAAAAATTCAAGATTGCTTCTCGAGAAATGACATTATATCCACCCAAGGGGGACTATTCAGTATTCAATATGGCTTGTTTTTCTCAAACCAAAATGGGAGAGAATGCCAAACTGACAGAGCTAAAAATGGGGGTGACATTTCATCCGACGGCAATAAAACCAGCAGTGTCAACAAATTAAGACCTCATTATCTAGCCTGCTTGCTTTGATATTTCTTTGAGCAGTGTTTTAAGCGGATTAAACACAGAGGGTGGTAGATGAGACTGATAAGAAGTTATGATCTAACCGAGGGGTGCAACTTGACTTGGTGTAATTCTTCTCAGAGTGAAATAGGAGAGGTGAAACTAGCCTAAACAAATAAGGGGAAATGGGAGGAAAATCAAACGGCTATATGTGACATGACAACCTTCACAAAAAGAAACTGGAAAATGACATTCACACTACCTAATGGAGACAACTCAATGTGACCTGGTAATCCACTATGAGATCGATCAGACATATTAAACTGTGTGACCCAGCGAATAATTCATTGGAAATGAATGATAGATTCAAGTGATAGTCCTAGAGATTGATCTCCCGTGATCTATTATAGGAAGGAAAGTCTCTCTGGAGCCTCCCGCTTTCCTCTCCAAAACTTGTCTTCGCCCAAGACAGCATTACGTTCATGTATCAGTGACGTAGCCAGCCTCCAAAAAAGGGGGTGTGATTTAATCGCAAATTGACATATATATATACTCACACTGACGGCTGCCTCCTCAAATCCTGGAATATTGAGGTCCGGGCTGAGACTCCTGATAGTAAAGGTTCCTCTATATATCTATACTCCACGTCCATTTGGAAAGCCCACTGTCTTTGGTTGATAGAACAACTTAACAGCCCGGACTCCGATCCCTTAACACCGTTGACAAAACAGCTGACCGGCTGTGAATGTGGTCGGATGATTTACAACAATATATACGTAATATTGACCCTTCGCGGTCCATGTAAAGTTGAAACGGGCGGTCAGTGTGACCTCCCAAGCAGAACAATATGCTGTACCATGAAACTCTGTAATACAGTTTACCTAGAGCAGCAGACTATACTTAGCGTTCACTTCGTTATCTAATCTACCCAGATCGGACAGATCAAATTACACACTGGGAGACTGACTATTATGAAACGTTCAGAAGCAAATACACATGTGTTTAACAGTTCAAGAGGTTGCATCGAAATAAATTAACAGTACTGAACTAGCGTTACCGTCATTAGCTAAAGCTGGTGGAAATTGGTGGCATACTGACAAGAAACCACATGACCACGCAGACAAATATTCTGACTGCATTCCACCGAAAGACATCCCCCGAATAAAGAGGGTTTCCTTTGATGTTTCACGCCTTTATTGTGAATATTCATACGCATATGTACACCCTAGTTAGCACCGGCTTCAGGATCGTCGCCAGGAGGAGTGGGGTGTGTATGGTGCGAATGGACCCCCTTTTGCATCTGTTTTTTTTTCATATGAAATCCCTTGAACGCCTTCCATTTTTTATTTGAAGATTCACGCTTATGCATACTTCCATCGCGTCCATATCAACAGAAGTTTAGGCTATTGGTGTATCACAACCAAAGTGTGAGTTAGGTGCAGGATTGGCTTTTTTAGATACTTTTCAAATTTCCTATGCTTTAACATGGTGCTAAATAGCATACTTGGCAATATTGTGCAGATAGTTTTGCTAAACTCTGTAGCAGGCAGAAAAGTGAGTTACTTTAATAGCATCTATATTCATTATTTAGCACTTTTATAATTTAGTCTAAATAGAATATATTCGCAATAAAATATCTGTAACACCGTGTCCGAGAAAGGACAATATATTCAATATTTAGCACTTTTATAATCTATAATAAATAAAAGAGATTCGCTGTTAAATTTCCACAAGAGCCTTTTCGGAGAAAAGACAATATATTCAATATTTAGCACTTTTATAATCTACTCTAATTAGAAGAGATTCGCAATAAAATATCTGCAACACCGTGTCGGAGAAAGGACAATATATTCAATATTTAGCACCTTTATAATATTATCTAATTAGAATAGATTCG
The DNA here is from genome assembly GCA_036873755.1 of Hanleya hanleyi. Classification (NCBI taxonomy): domain Eukaryota; kingdom Metazoa; phylum Mollusca; class Polyplacophora; order Lepidopleurida; family Hanleyidae; genus Hanleya; species Hanleya hanleyi. The sequence goes on along the minus strand of JAVTVY010014735.1, from coordinate 9,275 downwards.
CACATAAATACGTAGCTGTCGTCTGAGAACAGACAATATATTGAATATTTAGCACTTTCGTAATATAATAAAATTAGAAGAGATTCGCAGTTAAATATCTAGCTGGCGTCCGAGAAAGACAATATATTCACAATATTTAGCACCTTTATAATATCATCTAATTAGAAAAGATTAGCACTTACATATGTAGCTGGCGTCTGGGAAAAGACAATATATTCAATATTTAGCACTTTTATAATCTATACTAAATAGAAGAGATTCGCAGTTAAATTTTCACAAGAGCCTTTTCGGAGAAAAGACAATATATTCAATATTTAGCACTTTTATAATCTACTCTAATTCTAAGAGATTCGCAATAAAATATCTGCAACACCGTGTCGGAGAAAGGACAATATATTCAATATTTAGCACCTTTATAATATTATCTAATTAGAATAGATTCGCTCATAAATATGTAGCTGTCGTCTGAGAACAGTAGTAGGTAGCAAGCATTTCGACTCTCTGGCTCGTCATTGCGCATGCGCGAGAAAGTGGTGTGCGCAGGAGTGTTCTGCGCAGGTAAGATTTTGTGGCGGTCATGTGGCGGTGTACGCAGGAGTGTTCTGCGCAAGTGTCACGTCACTTCCGGTCTGGGTGAATGGGGCTTGACTTTGGGGGATGTATTCCTCCGCGGTGATGCGGTCTGGTGGTGATGCGGTCTGCCTCCGCGGACAGAAAGTAGTCCCAAATTCTCCGGCATTCTCCGGCAATCTTCAGGGGCGAGAGGGGTCCCTAGTGTACCGATTGGATCGAGTGAGGTGTCAAAGTGAAGCATTCGTGAAGGGGCATCCGACGGGATGGGTGTGACGTGGAACTGACGTCATTCTGCGCATGCGCAGTAGACAAAGATTATAGAAATAGACGTTTTGGGGTCTAGGTGGGCCCCTATTGGTCCGATGGAGTCGTATGAGGTATCAATGTGAAGCATTCGTGAAGGAGCATCCGACGGAATGGGTGTGACGTGGAACTGACGTCATTCTGCTGCGCATGCGCAGTAGACAATGAGTATGGAAATAGACATTTTGGGGTCTAGGTGAGCCCCTAGTGGTCCGATGGTGTCGTCTGAGGTCTTATTTTGAAGCTCTCGTCCGTGTTCAAGAGTCTGCGCATGCGTAGACTGGCTGTAGTATTGAAAGCAGACATTTTGGGGGTGCGCGGGGTGTGTTTGGGGTACTAACCCACTATGGGTCCATGGTTGTGGTTTGATGGTGTGGGTTCTGCGCAAGTGTGTGACGTCACTTCCGGTTTCACTAAAACTACCTCCGAACCCAGAAGAGTTCCAATTTTCCCTTAGACGTAGGGTCCGGATTTTCCATCTGGGTTTTTGCTGGCCCGGCCCGGCCGCAGCGCGCGCTCGGGTTAAAGGGAAGTTTCGGAAGTGTGCAAGGGCACTATATCACATCGGGGTATATATTTCATCCAAGTATAGCGGAAAGCGGTTGTTGTGAATAACAACAAGTTCAGCATTGTTTATACAGTTTATTATCCCCAATGTTACATCATACCCAAACTGGGGGAACCGCCCTGGGTATGTTTAGTATGTTCACAGCAAAACAAATTGAATATCAAACACCATGTTTTATTATTTAACGCACCGTCACATTTAATGTTTACTGAGCTCAAGTCAACGATCAGCATGTAGACATAGAGTGTATACACGGCATGTTATGCTATTCATCAGTGCAAGGGTGACGCATTCAGCCGATGGGGGTGGTCGATCAGCTTGGTAACGAAGAACGTAACATTGGTGACCCTCTCCACGATCCAATGTGTGTTGGGGCGTTGACGATGTGCCCATCTCAAGGGATCCACGGTGTCCAGTTTCTCCAGCATCGTCTCTAGCGACGCCCGGTTAATGATGGTGAACGGCTGGTCAAACACATGGCTGTTATTACTGGCATAATAATACCGTAACTGGTCCGTCTCTTTGTGACGTAAGATGTACCCGAAAGCGACATTCAATTTGAAGACCGTAGCTTGGTCATTGAAGATGGCTTCCACGTAGCTGCGTAGAAGGGTGAGGTCGGTCAGTGGGAAATTGTAGATATCTGGAATAGGGCGATCACGGTGGAAAACGTGCCGTATCATGGGCCATTGGCGCCGATAGATGTCACTCACTGGATGGGCGTCCTGTAACAGATCGCTAGGAACATCCACTGCATCTTCCAGAAAATGTTCGATGTCGTCAGGCGTATGACTAGCAACAATAATGCTAGGGATTGGCTGGATATCTAGGCTCTTCTGAACTGTGGGTACAGGCGGGCTCCCTGTAATCGCATCACCAGTGGCATTTGTCTCCACGGGCTCATCTTCACTGGGTCTGACCCTCCTGGGTGCCACTTTAGTGGGAAGTTGTCGCCCAAACCGTAGAGACGGGCATGAATCAAACGCTGATGCCGTCTTAACTGACTGGGTCGTTTGAAGAGTTGACCACATTCATTACATTGTTCCGTCGCGCCCTCGTGGAATGAGCGTTCGTGGCGCAGTAAAGGATCCTCCCGATTAAATGACCGTGCGCAGGTTATACAAGTATACCGTGCGCCGTTGTGGATGGAGGACTCGTGCCGTCGCAAATCTTCTGGGCGAGTAAACTGCTTCTGGCAAGTTGTGCAAGTGAACATTTTGGTGGTTGACAGTGTCGTAGGTCCTCTCGTCAGATAGGCTCAGGCTGGTCAGGCAGGCTCAGGCTGGTGAGGTGAAGCAGGTCAATGAATGCAGCAATGCCTTAAAAATTCCCACTTTTATACACCTACATGGAAGTACCCGGATGCAGGCGCGGACGTCACCGGGGAAAAAACACCCACATACAACTCATCACATACAGTCGCCTCCTCAAGAACCTCATACATACCCGGATGCAGGCGCGGACGTGAAGTGCTCGGATGAAGACACGGACGTCAGCGAAATTCTGGGGGAAAACCCCCGCAGACAGGTCAGTACATGCATTCCCATCATGTTTCCTACCCGACGGATGAAACGGCCAGGCAGCTTTCCTTTTATAGCACGCTTGCTGGTGATCTATTTTTAGCACACTCAGTTCATCTACCTCCAACTCGAGGACCGAGATGCACTGGTGTACGACTGAACCGCATTGCGCGCGCGCGCGTGTGTGTCTCTGTGTGTGTGTGTGTGTGTGTGTGTGTGTGTGCAGTGGATTTTACATCCGGGACCTTGTCAACATCCGGGTTTCCCAGTGGGGTTTCCCGTCGTTCCTCCGTCTTCCATCCGGGTACTGTGATTTCACATCCGGGTCCTCATCTTACATCCGGGTTTTTCCATGTTTACTGTCACGTGACCGGCAATGACCTTTAACCGCTGACATGAGCTTTAACTTTTAACCTTTAACATCCGCTTGTAAACACACCCATAGCGGTTCCTCCAGCGTGGATGTGCTGTGATGGAGGGGCTAATATAAGGATTGACCTGTAATCTTTGATGTTGTTGCTCTCTTTTTGGACTAACCAATCAGAATAGTACGTATCATGGACTACAACCGTAGAGCTACGCATAGGCGCGCATGTGTGACATGGTCTATAAAACACGTCCCTCTGGATCCCACACCCCCATTCCTACGGTTGCAGAGCCATGACGGACATCCATCCCTACGCGACTCGCATTTTACAGCATGCGACCGTGGTTAATTCACTCACGGGTTACCGAGCAGTGGTTCGGTGCATGTTTGGAGATGGTGACGACAACGAGGGGCGACGCTAGATGGGGTACAGTGCATTTTACCCTTCGTCCTGATAAGATGCCGTGGCAGATGTGGATCAAGTGCTTACGGAGGAAGAGCGGTCATCAGACGAGTTGGACTGGTCATTTACCATGGGCAATGTGCTGGCAGAAGCCAACGAAGAAAATCAGAAAGAAACTCCGGTCCAAGATATACCCGTTATAAATAAACGATAGAGCCAGGGTCCATCATCATTTGTCACCATGAAGAGCTGGGAGAAGGTGAGGGATAACTTATACTACAGTCCCGACAGTCCGGCGGCCTATAGTGCATTGACGGCTCTCTATCGAGCGGCCAAACCCCAGGGGATATAACGTGCTCAAGTCCGAGATTGGTTAAGAAAACAAGACACCTATATCTTACATCGAGCTGCCCGTCGCCATTTTCTACGGAACCGGGTCATCGTGGGAGGACTAGATGCCCAATGACAAGCGGATTTGGTCGATATGAGCGCCTTTGCCAAACACAACGATGGAAATCGGTATATCTTGACGTGCATCGATATCCTGTCGAAGTAGGCGTGGGTGGTACCCATCCGACGAAAACGGGGCGAATCTCATAGCGGCGTTCAAGGACATCTTCAAGACCGGGCGCAAACCCTAGTATTTGCAAACCGACGAAGGCACGGAATTCCTCAACAGACCGTTCCAACAGTTTCTGAAAGCCCAGAAGGTGTTTTTCTTCCATACGTACAACGAGACCAAGGCTTCCGTGGTGGAAAGGTTCAACAGGACATTCAAAGGCCGCATATATAAATATTTCACCTATAAGAATACAAGGCGGTACATCGATGTTCTCCCGAAACTTGTGAGTGGTTACAATCGAGCCTATCACCGGAGTATAGAGAGAGCCCCCATTACCGTCACCCAACGCAATGAAGCCCAAGTCCGGCGTGTCTTGTACCCCAGGCAATCGCAGCGAACGCCGAAGGAGGTGTTCAAGGTCGGGGACCCTGTACGGATCAGTAAAGTCAAGGGCAAGTTCGAGAAAAGTTACTTGCCCAACTGGAGCGATGAGCACTTCCTGATTAAACGGCGCCTACCCCGACAGCAGCGAGTCTATGAAGATCTTCAAGGGGAACCGTTGCTAGGGACGTTTTACCAGACGGAATTACAGCCTGTCGTAAAAACAAAGCAAGACTACTACACGGTGGAGCAGGTTTTGAAAACGGAACGTCGACGTGGCAAGCTATTTCATTTCGTCAAATGGCAAGGCTGGCCCAGTTCTTTCAATTCCTGGGTCGCGGCCAACTAGGTGAAACGACTATAAAGCCAGACACCACTGCCGTCATCCTTCATTCCACGTTCGACCACGGTGCTATGGACAAACAGCAGCTGCCTCTGAACACAGCGTCTCACAAAACGCGCAAAGCGCAAGTGGGCTTTGTGGTGATATTGCTAACCCTGCTGAGTGTGTTGTACGGAGGTGTGTTTTACGACGTAGCCTATGTCAGCACGCTACTTAACCAACTTAGAACTCCAGCCGTCAGTCAAACCAGCCTACAGATAGCACCAGTCAACCCCGTATCGAGCCCAGTCATCACCACCACCACACCCCGTGTACAAGCCCCATCGAGCTCCACACCGAGTATACAGTCCACACCTACACCAAGTACACCCACTACGTCTGAAAACCCACCGGATTTCATCCCTCACAGTGAACAGACAACGACGACCAACTTTGTACCCACCAACACTCCAGTTCACTCGTACCAAATTTACAAGAGCGGGTTACCACGACAGCGGATACACCTCGAACCATGGACCCTCGGTGGCAGCATCCCTTCACTTGCGTCATCGCAGGACCGACGGGCTCCGGCAAAACACACTTCGACCAATCTCTGGCTGCACTCTATGTTTCAACAGGTGGATATATTTCTCAGCGACAAACTCATCAGTGACTCGACCAACACGTATCCCTATCGAGCCTACATCGAGACGCTGTTGTCGTATGGACGAGAGGCTAAAAAATCTCAGTTGACAACCGCTTTATTCTACCAGGACACAGCCGAGCACATGGGCGTAGAGAACGACAATGCGGGATATAACAAACGGAAGGCTTTCACTGCGAACGGCGTCTCGGTGGATGTCATGGGTCGACTGGACGCAGACATGTCCATGCAAGACCGGTACCTCTTGAACAAGATCCTCATAAAAATCCGACTGATACGGGCGCCTCCGACCTTCGCCTTGATGGCCACTAACGTAGACGGGCATGCAGCTGACTATAAGATTGGCATCCAAGACGCAGTCTTGTATGTCCGAAAAGTGAAACCGAATCCAGCCGTTCAATTGGGACACCTCAAAGCCTTGGAAACAAAACCAGCCCAGTACCCTATCCGGCATGTGCAAACCAAAGTGTTCTCTGTGTCGGCTGGAAATATGAGCGCCAACAAAGAAAACCTGTTCCTGGGGGAACTACCCAAGCGATTGATCCTGGCCTGTGTGGAAAATACCAGTTTCAGCGGAGACTACCCAGAGAACCCGTTTGACTTTAAACATTTCGGCATCAGTTTTGTGGCCCTGCATGTGGACGGACAACAGGTCCCAGCCACGGCCTTAACACCGAACTTTGGGCGCGCGAATTTCATTCGAGCCTATCAGAGCCTGTTTACAGCCACCGGTCAAATCAACCAGGACGAAGGGAATATGATCAGTCGGGAGGACTACGCGAACGGATACACGTTGTTCTGTTTCGATCTGACCCCACCTTAGAGAACGACCATCAGCTGGCCCTGACCAAGCAAGGCAATTTACGGTTGGAAATCCACTTTGCACGAGCCCTGGCGACCACCGTCAATGTGATCTGCTACGCCGGGTTTGACAACATCATTCAAGTGGACAAGGCGCGCAACGTCCTGTGTGACTTCTCCACCTAACATGGATACAGACCAGATAACCACCGTGCTGGAGAATGACCCAGAGACACGTATGGTCTTTCAAGGGTGTTCGCCCGAGATGTGTTCCCATTAGACCGTATGTATCCTGCTGCTTACGTTCTCAACATGGACCCGATGGATCGGCCCGGTGAACATTGGGTGGGCGTGTACTTGACAGAATAGCAGGGCGAATACTTTGACCCGTACAATATTGCTTGTTTTACCTGTACCATCGATGCCGAGGAAGAACCTTATCTACCATCGTACAGATGTTTGGCGAGTACCCCAAGGCCGAGGACCGCGATGTACTCGTATATGACTGGGCCGCCCATCATTTCAATGTACAAGTCCCGTTCTGGACTTAAGTTCGTTCACGAAAACACCCCTGTTCTGGGCTTAAGTTCTTTCACGAAAAGCCCCCTGTTCTGGGCTTAAGTTCTTTCACGAAAAGCCCCCTGTTCTGGGCTTCAGTTTTCACGTGGTTGTTCTCACGTTATTGTTGTTAGTTATTGTTGAATAAAAAACAAAATGAGATCTCACCAAAAAAACCCTGTCTTGTGTGTTTTCTATATATGAGCATAATGCATGAAGGCTATAACAGACATGTGGGGATTCGGTGAAACTGGCTTTGAACACCGTGGAGAAAGTAGCCAATCAGTGGCCTAGGATGGGGCCAAATGTAACCCATCAATGTCCAGAAAACATTACAAGGATGTACAAGAACCCGGATGTAGGCGCAGACGTGAGCGAAATTCTAGTACCCGTCCATTGGCTCTTTTATCGATCGCTCATTGGCTCTTTTTCTCGACCGCTGATTGGTCCAAATGGAACTGCCCATCCTTCCCAGGTTAATTTACAATCCCCTTTTTGTGTTCAAGCTCTGTATATCGATGCCGCAACATTGTTGCCGAACCTTGCCGGAAGGGATACCTTTGACCTTTCGACCTGGATATGGCCTTTGACCTTTTGACCCGAAATTCACCCGCGCACTTCCGCTGATGACGCGCAGGCGTGCGGCCGGATAACCCGGGCGCGCTGCGGCCGGACCGGGCCGGGCCGGGCCAGGAAAATCGCGGATGGAAATCCGGACCCTACGTCTAAGGGAAAATTGGAACTCTTCTGGGTTCGGAGGTAGTTTTAGTGAAACCGGAAGTGACGTCACACACTTGCGCAGAACCCACAACATCAAACCACAACCATGGACCCATAGTGGATTAGTAGCCCAAATACACCCCCGCGCACCCCCAAAATGCCTGCTTTCTATACTACGGCCAGACTACGCATGCGCAGGCTCTTGAACACGGACGAGCCATTAGCACAGTCGGATGCTCCTCCACGAGAGCTTCAAAATAAGACCTCAGACGACACCATCGGACCACTAGGGGCTCACCTAGACCCCAAATTTCCATACTCGTTGTCTACTGCGCATGCGCAGAATGACGTCAGTTTCACGTCACATCCATCCCGTCGGATTCTCCTTCACGAATGCTTCACGTTGATACCTCATACGACTCCATCGGACCAATAGAGGCCCACCTAGATCCCAAAACGTCTATTTCCATACTCTTTGTCTACTGCGCATGCGCAGAATGACGTCAGTTCCACGTCACACCCATCCCGTCGGATGCCCCTTCACGAATGCTTCACTTTGACACCTCACTCGATCCAATCGGTACACTAGGGACCCCTCTCGCCCCTGAAGATTGCCGGAGAATGCCGGAGAATTTGGGACTACTTTCTGTCCACGGAGGCAGACCGCATCACCGCGGAGGAATACATCCCCCCAAGATCACGCCCCATTTACCCAGACCGGAAGTGGCGTCACACTTGCGCAGAACACTCCTGCGCATACCGCCATATGACCGCCACAAAATCTTACCTGCGCAGAACAATCCTGCGCACACCACTTTCTCACGCATGCGAGGTGACGAGCCAGAGAGTCGAAATGTTTGCTACCTACTACTGAGAACAGACAATATATTGAATATTTAGCACTTTGATAGTATAATCTAATTAGAAGTGATTCGCAGTTAAATATCTAGCTGGCGTCCGAGAAAGACAATATATTCAATATTTAGCACCTTTATAATATCATCTAATTAGAAAAGATTCGCACTTACATATGTAGCTGGCGTCTGGGAAAAGACAATGTATTCAATATTTAGCACTTTTATAATCTATACTAAATAGAAGAGATTCGCAGTTAAATTTTCACAAGAGCCTTTTCGGAGAAAAGACAATATATTCAATATTTAGCACTTTTATAATATACTCTAATTAGAAGAGATTCGCATTAAAATATTTGTACCACCGTGTCGGAGAAAGGACAATATATTCACCTTTATAATATCATCTAATTAGAATATATTCGCATTTGAATATGTAGGTGACGTTTGAGAACAGACAATATATTGAATATTTAGCACTTTGATAATATCATCTAATTAGAAGAGATTCGCAGTTAAATATGTATCTGGGGTTTGAAGAAAGACAATATATTCAATATTTAGCATCTTTATAATATCATATAATTACAAAGATTCGCACTTAAATATGTAGCTGGCGTCTGCGAAGAGATATTATATTCAATATTTAGCACTTTTATAATCCATACTATTTAGAAGA